>CM060278.1:4405072-4527550 GCA_030684275.1 Acipenser oxyrinchus oxyrinchus | reverse complement strand
TGCACTGTCAGCAGGGTGCATGCTGTGCACTGTCAGTAGGGTGTATGCTTGTATGCTGTGCACTGTCAGTAGGGTGCATGCTTGTATGCTGTGCACTGTCAGTAGGATGTATGCTGTGCACTGTCAGTAGGGTGTATGCTTGCATGCTGTGCACTGTCAGTAGGGTGTATGCTTGCATGCTGTGCACTGTCAGTAGGGTGTATGCTTGCATTCTGTGCACTGTCAGTAGGGTGTATGCTTGCATTCTGTGCACTGTCAGTAGGGTGTATGCTGTGCACTGTCAGTAGGGTGTATGCTGTGCACTGTCAGCAGGGTGCATGCTGTGCACTGTCAGTAGGGTGTATGCTTGTATGCTGTGCACTGTCAGTAGGGTGCATGCTTGTATGCTGTGCACTGTCAGTAGGGTGTATGCTTGTATGCTGTGCACTGTCAGTAGGGTGCATGCTTGCATTCTGTGCACTGTCAGTAGGGTGTATGCTATGCACTGTCAGTAGGGTGTATCCTTAACCTTTGCCTATAGCTATGTGACTGAGCTGACAGAACATCTGGAAGTTAAGGCAGGAGATGGGAATCTGGATATCTCGTCAGAATTTGCTCGTTTTTTCCCCTCCTTCGTCTGGACGGTGCGAGATTTCTCTCTGGACCTGATTATGGATGGGAAGTCTATCACAGCCGATGAATACCTGAATAATTCCTTAAAGCTAAAAAAAGGTAAAATTTCACAGAAATATTGATGCAGTTTTTTTTTCCTAAACATATTTTGATACAAATTATTTTTTGACCTACCCATTTCCAAGTCCAAATCCTGTATACACCTAAAGGCGGCCTATTTCAGCCTGCACTTGGTGGCAGGGGGCAGGTAGGGGGTCAACTTGCATGACAAGTGTTTATTTCTCATTTAACAGGTTCATCCAAGTCCACCCAGACCTATAACTTGCCACGCGAGTGCATCCGAAATTACTTCCCCAGTAGGAAGTGCTTTGTGTTCAGGCGTCCCACCTCTGAAGACAAGATGAGGAGAATTGAAGAGCTCACTGACAGCGACCTGGAACCAGTATTTGTAGAACAGACCAAGAACTTCTGTGCCCACATCTTCAACAACACTGAAACCAAAACAATGAAAGGAGGATTCACAGTCACTGGCAGATGTGAGTGCATGAAAACATCTCAAATCCACCCCTCACTGTCTCCCCCACACGGCTACAGCCTCACTGTCTCCCCCACACGGCTACAGCCTCACTGTCTCCCCACCTACAGCCTCACTGTCTCCCACACGGCTACAGCCTCACTGTCTCCCCACACGGCTACAGCTCTCTACTACAGCCTCACTGTCTCCCCACACGGCTACAGCCTCACTGTCTACAGCATCACTGTCTACAGCCTCACTGTCTCCACCACACGGCTACAGCCTCACTGTCTCCACCACACGGCTACAGCCTCACTGTCTCCACCACACGGCTACAGCCTCACTGTCTCCCCCACACGATTATAACACAGAGATCGGCAGTTCTTTCCTTTTGAAGTCCAAGTTGTCAGGGAGTACCACACCAGTAAAAGTTTACGTTAATCTACTTGTAGGTTGAAAAACAAAGAACTCAATCCATGTTAGGACAAGACTTCAAACCCATTGTTCATATACTGATTATATAAGATAACTAATACTGTATATCATCACTTCAGACTCTCAGTCACTTATAATTAGTACTCAGACGTTTTATCAGCAAAAAAAAACAGTTTTGCATTAGTAATAATAAAATGGGGTGGTCAAACAAATATAAAAAGAATAAATTGCATTGCAAACGTTTTTCCAGTTTGGCTCATATTTGCTGCTGATTTGGTTCCAACGTGTTTGGTTAAACGCTGATACCCTTCAAAGTGTGTGCTTTGTGTGTTCCAGTGCTGGGGAGACTGGTAGAGACGTATTTGGACACCATTGCCAGTGGGAAGGTCCCTAGTCTGGATAATGCTGTTCTGGCCCTGTCTCAGATTGAGAACTCGGCCGCAGTGCAGAGTGCCCTCACTCACTACAAGGAGCAGATGAAGGAGAGAGTCTCCTTTCCTAGTCACACCCAGAAGGAGCTTTCTGATCTGCATGGCCAGTGTGAGGCTGCAGCTGTACACATCTTTCTGGAGCGCTGCTTCAAGGATGAGAATCAGAGATACCAGCTGGAGCTCATGGTATGGACTGGGTGCTTTTTTTCATGCAGGGGTCCCAGATACTGCAAGACTAGAACAGCCAAGCCCCAATGAGTCCTATTCACAACACAATATTATTCATGTATTATAGAGGAGTGTGGTGCCTACAACACTTAATCATTAGTATCATTCAACTAAACTGTTTTTATTGCAAACCTAAATCCAATGGCTTCTCCAGATTGATTTATTTTTAATTGTTTCTCCCCAGAAATGTTTGCAGGAGGAGTATGAATCAATCTGTCGTAAGAATGAGGAGGAATCAGAGAAGTCTTGCAAGGCACTTATTGATAGTCTCTTCAGGAATGTAGAAGACAGGCTGAGCTCAGGTCTCTACATGGAAATAGGAGGGTACAAGCGGTACAAGAGTGACCAGGAACACTTCATCAGGCAATACAAAGACACACCTGGCAAAGGGATTCAGGTAGCACACGACGCCAAGGGGAGCCCTATCTCTGCATCACAGTTTCTGCACACAGACTTGTCATTCTTTCCTTAAGCAGAGCGATTGGAACACACGTGCAGAATGCTCGGAATGCACTTGGAATTACTGCACACACTGAATTACTAGCCAGGCTTTCGAAATGTGCATTTTACACGTGACCTGTCATTCTTAATAACAGAAGTGTACGTTTCATATATAACACTAAAGTTATTTCAGCCCCCTCTGCCGTTAAGCCTGTTGCATAAACTAAAGCAATGCGAGGCACAGTCGTGTGCAGCGGACATGCGAGGAAATGAATAGTTCAACAGTTAAAGGGGCAGGAAAATAGTATAATAGCGACAGTAGTGACTTTAGAATAAATGCTCATCAATACAAAAGCCTTCTTTAAACCTTTAAAAGAACATTTTCTATGTGATCATTTCCAGGCTGATGCCGTTCTGAAGGAATTTCTGAATGGAAAAGAGACAATGGGTAACATGATTCTTGCTGCTGACGAGTCTCTCAGTGAGCAACAGAAACGTATAGAAGGTGAGGTTCAAATCCTGACTGAAACAGGGTCTTATCCACCAGCATGAAGCACCACTCATCTTTACACCTGCTGATGAGATGTTACACTTATCCACCAGCATGAAGCACCACTCATCTTTACACATGCTGATGAGATGTTACACTTATCCACCAGCATGAAGCACCACTCATCTTTACACATGCTGATGAGATGTTACACTTATCCACCAGCATGAAGCACCACTCATCTTTACACATGCTGATGAGATGTTACACTTATCCACCAGCATGAAGCACCACTCATCTTTACACATGCTGATGAGATGTTACACTTATTCACCAGCATGAAGCACCACTCATCTTCACACATGCTGATGAGATGTTACACTTATCCACCAGCATGAAGCACCACTCATCTTTACACATGCTGATGAGATGTTACACTTATCCACCAGCATGAAGCACCACTCATCTTTACACATGCTGATGAGATGTTACACTTATCCACCAGCATGAAGCACCACTCATCTTTACACATGCTGATGAGATGTTACACTTATCCACCAGCATGAAGCACCACTCATCTTTACACATGCTCATGAGATGTTACACTTATCCACCAGCATGAAGCACCACTCATCTTTACACATGCTGATGAGATGTTACACTTATCCACCAGCATGAAGCACCACTCATCTTTACACATGCTGATGAGATGTTACACTTATCCACCAGCATGAAGCACCACTCATCTTTACACCTGCTGATGAGATGTTACACTTATCCACCAGCATGAAGCATCACTCATCTTTACACATGCTGATGAGATGTTACACTTATCCACCAGCATGAAGCATCACTCATCTTTACACATGCTCATGAGATGTCACATGTGTTTAATACCCTGTGTGGCCTTGGCAACAAATACAAATGTCGCTAGTGCTAATAAGAGTTAAGAACATGTTTAGATCACCTTTAAAGGGGACCAGTGTTAATGTTACCAGTGCTAATGCGATGGGCAGTGGATTTTAGATGAAGATGGTTTTAGATTGTAAAGTTTATAATTCTCTTGTCCCTTTATTCCTGTCTCCTAGAGGACCAAGCTAGGCGTGATGCTATGGAGCGGGACAGACGGGCAATACAGGAAAATCAAAAGGTTCTGCAGCAGCTGCTGGACGACCAGGAGAGATCCTACAAGCAGAACATGGAGCAGCTTCTGAAAAAGATGAAGGAAGACCAAAAGACTGCCTCAGAGGAGTATGATAGAGTGCTGCAGGCTAAACTCAGGGTAATCCCACCTCTGCATGCATTGGGGGCGTGACAGATATTTATTACAGAGGGTGCAATGCGGTCAGAGTTTATAAAAACAGCTACAGCTATGACCAAAAGTTTTGCATCACCTTTGGAACTATGTTCTCTTTCTGAAAGGAGGATCCGCCTCTAATCTATAAAGAGCCCATTGCCCACGCCTCCTTGTCGTTTCTTTGTTTGGTCCTCTTCCTCCCCTGCCTCCACCTTGCAGCATGCCTTCTCCAGGGTGCCTCTGGCTGCCCGCTGGTCATAACTGTCATAATGATTACATCAGAGTTCAGTCAGCCCACGAGAGGGGGGTAACGTCGCCCGAGTGCCACTTGACCTGCCGCTGGCAATAACTGTGTCATAATCATTACACCACAGTCAGCCGCCACATGGGTGGGGGGCAGAGTGCCACTGATCCTGCCACTTGGTTACTGTCATTAATCAATAACATTACATCACAGTTCAGCCAGTACATGGGGCGGGGGAACGTGTCCCAGAGTGCCCCTTGTCCTGCCCGCTGGTAGAGCTGCATCAAGCAATAATCATTCATCTCTGTCAGCCAGCACATGAGCTGCTACAGCACCAATGGACAAGGCCACGGGCCAAAAAGTTACAACGTTCTTGGTCCTTCTGTCAAACGCAATAAAGAGTCGGTCAAACCATCTTGGTGGATGTCTCCTTTCTGAAATAGAATTAACTAGCGTTGTTTCATAAAGTCGAATGAAACCTGCTGAATTATGTTATGTTACGTATTGAATTACATACCACCACTTTGTAGTTTCCCATATACTTATCCAAAAACTGAAAAATGTGGCATTTCAAAAGCTAACATCAAATATCACTCTATATATATTACTGCACTACTGTTATGTCTTCCTGTGGACTAGGTGATGCTAAACTTTTGTCCGAAGCTGTAGAACAGAAGCTGTCAAACAGTTGAGTTACTGGCTGTGGTAATCTGTGTGAGGAGTCCAGTTAGGCATGTTGTGGCCAGTTCCCAAACCCCTCCTGTCAGCTTCACAGGAACACCAATGCAATGTGTGTCCTAAACCACTGGGATCTTTCCAGCCTCGTTAAGTCACTGTGGGTTGCTGGGATAGATGCTTAATAGAAATGAAATGGAATAATAATTCAAGCTATGAAATGGAGTTTCCTCTTTCAGAATCATTAAAGGCCCTATTTTTGTGTTCACGTGTAACCATATAACCTGCTTCCCTTTTTATAGGAACAGAAGGATCTTCTAGAGAGCGGTTTTGAGGAGAAGGCGAAGAAACTGGAGAATGACATGAGAAGCCTGAGTCAGAAGAAGGAGGAGACACAATCCCAGTCCACTTTAAGCAGAATCGTGGAAACAGTTGGCAGCGCGGCTTCCTTGTTTTTACCAGGAATAGCTGGAAGAGCACTCGGAGTTGCCTCTTCTTTAATTTCACGCTTTTTTTGACTTAATGGGCTTGATCTCCTTCATATATATGTTTATGTTCCTGTGTGATTGTTACTTATTCAACATACTCACAATATTTCACATTCTAAGCACTGAGAAATAGTTTGAAGAAATGATTACAGTATTATTTACATGTTTTAGGTAGACTGCTTGCAAGTCTGACTACTCTTAACTGAATATGTGCCTGTATCTTGTAGATTTTGTATAATGATGTGGATTTTACAATACAGGTCCATTGTTTCCTGCAGCTTTCCCGAGACACAAGCCGAGCACACATTTCACTGTGCAGCACCAAACAGCCAACGTGGTGGCCTTAGATTTAAAATAAATTCCATTATCTATTCAAATTCTATTATTCCAACAACTTTTGTCTATTTTCTTACAACAGAACCTTGTATAAGTACAAAACTAACATCCTCTGGTCAGACTCCTCATGGAACTTTCTTCCCAGAGCTTCATGGAGATAGGGGGAACGATCAGGGAATATCCTGGAAAAAACTAAACCGAATGATCCATGTACAGTATGCATGTTTCTACCAGTCAGGTGACACACAGAACATGAACAGTGGGTCTTTACTGCCATTGTTTGCCAAACTCCTTCTTTGCTTCAATATCCCCCAGTATTTACTTGTTTTATACGGTTTTATATGGAGCTGTGTGTCTCTGTCTACATCACTTTTACATTTCTATGGGTGAAGGGACGTCCTCTTTTTTAGATTATCACCCTTGTAGCTAAATGATTGGGTTTTAGAAAAGAAATACTGGAAAATAATCCATTTGTAGAATCTTTTCATGTACCGCATAATCTCTGCCACCCACTAAAGTATTCATGAAATTATCTTTAGTTCTGGTTGTCTTTTATTATTTCGGTTTCCAATAAAAACAGACTAATACTTTAAACTTCAGTGTGTGTGAGACACCTCGACCAGCCTGTATCAGTGTGTGTGTGAGACACCTCGACCAGCCTGTATCAGTGTGTGTGTGAGACACCTCGACCAGCCTGTATCACTGTGTTTGTGAGACACCTCGACCAGCCTGTATCAGTGTGTGTGTGAGACACATTGACTAGCCTGTTGTTTTCCTGTGCGTCCCCCCTCTGGTTTCCCGTGTCTGTCCCCCCCCCCCCATGGGTTCCTGTGTGTCTCCCTCCTGGGTTCCTGTGCGTCTCCCCCCTAGTTTCCTGTGTCTCTCCCTCCCCCATGGGTTCCTGAGTGTCTCCCTCCTGGGTTCCTGTGTGTCTCCCTCCTGGGTTCCTGTGTGTCTCCCTCCTGGGTTCCTGAGTGTCTCCCTCCTGGGTTCCTGTGTGTCTCCCTCCTGGGTTCCTGTGTGTCTCCCTCCTGGGTTCCTGTGTGTCTCCCCCCTGGGTTCTGGGTTCCTATGTGTCTCCCTCCTTGGTTCCTGTGTGTCTCCCCCCTGGGTTCTGGGTTCCTGTGTGTCTCCCCTGTGGGTTCCTGTGCGGTGTTACTCTGCTTTGTGTTTTAGGACGCGGAACAGCCACCAGCCACTGTTTCCTTCCTGTTTCTTTTGCCGCTGCTTACATTTTTGCACAATGTTTTTATTGTGCCCTCGCGTGTTTTCTGTAGCAGCACGCTCCTTGTGTGTCTTTTACATTGTCGTTATAGTTCTAGAGATATCTTGTGGTGTGTAGGGCTATTTTTAATAGTATATGTTTGTATTTATCTTTTAGATGTAGTACTGGCCACATTGCACGTTACAGGAGCTGATAGAGAAGTAGCAGAGACAGAGAGAGTCACGATTGTGGCCGCTCTGCTCGCTTGGTTTCTGTATTGGGCTTGGTCACTCCTGGCAGGAGCTGATAGAGAAGTAGCAGAGACAGAGAGAGTTGCAATTGTGGTCGCTCTGCTCGCTTGGTTTCTCTATTGTCTTGTGGTCACGCCTGCTGTTTTGTTTGGGTTATTCTGATCATTCATGCTTTGCATGTACACTGTTGGATTTGTATTTCACTGATTAGTTTCTCTCATATTCTGTTTGCTTTAAAGGCTTATTTTGTTAAAGAGCGCATTTGTTTGAGTTTCTTTTTTCCTTCTCACAGCCGGGGCTTGACTACCATTCAGTGGAGCATCTGAGAGGAGGAACTAACGCCATTAAAATGATTTTGCGAAGTAATTCTAACAGCATACCCAATTCAGAAATTGTATTAAGAGATCAGTTCTCAGAGAGTGTGCGGGACTGCGTGTTACCAGCAGCAGACAGGGGGCATCTCTGGGTCCGGTTAGGTACAGGTATGATCCAGAGAGAAGGCCTGTTTGGAATCAGTGCAACCAGGCAGGTCATATTGCGCAGCGCTGTGTGCGGGAGCAGCCATCAACTTTAAATGCTCTTGAAATTTGAGAGGGTGAGGCCAGAGCCAAGAAACGTGGCACAGCCGTCGGGAAACTAGTGCCGAAAACATGTGCAGAGGCATTGGCTGGGGGCAGCTCAGACTCGACTACTCCTCCAAGTAGTGCCACAGCAGCTCAAGATTGCTGGCCAGTGCCCTCTAGTGACAGCCAGTATGGGCGGGGTGTGAGAGTATTGTGTATTTGGAGCTAGATATACAAGTGTTGGGGAAGTCAATTCCCAACAGTGGGGTGCTGGTCGTAGACCCCCCTGTGGTTGGTGCTCTTTTCAACAAGAGACTAGGGCTGGCACCCCACAGATGGGTAAAGTAAAGGTGCAAGGGGATGGGTTAATATGTATTCCTGCAGGAATGATGGGTATGGGGCAGGCTACTTGCCCTCAAGGCTGTAGTTCGTTGCCCTAGATGGTACTGTTGGAGACTCTAGGGCCTGGCAAAGGTGTCGTGCATACTGGACTCCTGTTGCCTACTGCTGTGGTACAGGTAGTACAGGGTCAGGTGCACGTGCCAGTGGTAAATGTAGGGGTTCGTGTAGCCTACCTGCACGCCCTGAAGCTTTAGAGACAGTACAACAAGTCGATGTAGTGAGGGCTGTGAATCTCTCGGTGCAAGGTACTAATGGCTGTATAGTCGAATTACTATCCTTTGAAATTCTGGGATGTGACAGTTAATATGTAAATATAAGCCCACAGTCCACATTTCTCTATGAAAAGAAACAGAACACAATAAATGAATGCAGAAGCACGAGCAGGGCATTGCTCACCATCACATTCAGGACTTCCCCTCTCATGAAGATGTCTGGAGCAGGGCATTGCTGATCATCACATTCAGGACTTCCCCTCTCATGAAGATGTCTGGGGCAGGGCATTGCTGATCATCACATTCAGGACTTCCCCTCTCATGAAGATGTCTGGGGCAGGGCATTGCTGATCATCACATTCAGGAATTCCCCTCTCATGAAGATGTCTGGGGCAGGGCATTGCTCACCATCACATTCAGGACTTCCCCTCTCATGAAGATGTCTGGAGCAGGGCATTGCTGATCATCACATTCAGGACTTCCCCTCTCATGAAGATGTCTGGAGCAGGACTTCCCCTCTCATGAAGATGTCTGGAGCAGGGCATTGCTGATCATCACATTCAGGAATTCCCCTCTCATGAAGATGTCTGGGGCAGGGCATTGCTGATCATCACATTCAGGACTTCCCCTCTCATGAAGATGTCTGGAGCAGGGCATTGCTCACCATCACATTCAGGACTTCCCCTCTCATGAAGATGTCTGGAGCAGGGCATTGCTGATCATCACATTCAGGACTTCCCCTCTCATGAAGATGTCTGGGGCAGGGCATTGCTCACCATCACATTCAGGACTTCCCCTCTCATGAAGATGTCTGGAGCAGGGCATTGTTGATCATCACATTCAGGACTTCCCCTCTCATGAAGATGTCTGGGGCAGGGCATTGCTCACCATCACATTCAGGACTTGCCCTCTCATGAAGATGTCTGGAGCAGGGCATTGCTGATCATCACATTCAGGACTTCCCCTCTCATGAAGATGTCTGGGGCAGGGCATTGCTCACCATCACATTCAGGACTTCCCCTCTCATGAAGATGTCTGGAGCAGGGCATTGCTGATCATCACATTCAGGACTTCCCCTCTCATGAAGATGTCTGGAGCAGGGCATTGCTCACCATCACATTCAGGACTTCCCCTCTCATGAAGATGTCTGGAGCAGGGCATTGTTGATCATCACATTCAGGACTTCCCCTCTCATGAAGATGTCTGGGGCAGGGCATTGCTGATCATCACATTCAGGACTTCCCCTCTCATGAAGATGTCTGGGGCAGGGCATTGCTCACCATCACATTCAGGACTTCCCCTCTCATGAAGATGTCTGGAGCAGGGCATTGCTGATCATCACATTCAGGACTTCCCCTCTCATGAAGATGTCTGGAGCAGGGCATTGCTGATCATCACATTCAGGACTTCCCCTCTCATGAAGATGTCTGGGGCAGGGCATTGCTCACCATCACATTCAGGACTTCCCCTCTCATGAAGATGTCTGGGGCAGGGCATTGCTGATCATCACATTCAGGACTTCCCCTCTCATGAAGATGTCTGGAGCAGGGCATTGCTGATCATCGCATTCAGGACTTCCCCTCTCATGAAGATGTCTGGGGCAGGGCATTGCTGATCATCACATTCAGGACTTCCCCTCTCATGAAGATGTCTGGAGCAGGGCATTGCTGATCATCACATTCAGGACTTCCCCTCTCATGAAGATGTCTGGAGCAGGGCATTGCTGATCATCGCATTCAGGACTTCCCCTCTCATGAAGATGTCTGGGGCAGGGCATTGCTGATCATCACATTCAGGACTTCCCCTCTCATGAAGATGTCTGGAGCAGGGCATTGCTGATCATCACATTCAGGACTTCCCCTCTCATGAAGATGTCTGGAGCATGGCATTGCTCACCATCACATTCAGGACTTCCCCTCTCATGAAGATGTCTGGGGCAGGGCATTGCTCACCATCACATTCAGGACTTCCCCTCTCATGAAGATGTCTGGCAGTAGGGGGCGTGAATGTCATATTTCAGCTCGGTGTGTTTTGAGAGACAACAACCTTAAATATGTACAGGATATTTTTGCAACTTTATATAAATCCTGTAATCAATTGCTAAAATTGTTCCTGGCTTTAAAACAGGGGAGTCAAACTCCAGTCCTCGAGGGCCGCAGGGTCTTCTGGTTTTCATTCCAACTTAAGCTCTCAATTAATATAACTGATCTAATTATTTGTTGAATTTGACATATTTAATATTTTTCAAGGTCTTTTACAGTTGATGGTGTTAAAAATGCACTTGATTCAAGATACACTACCTATGAAACATTTAGAGGCCTGAAGAGAAATGTTAAATGTGTCCAGTTAATCAAATAATTAGACCAATTAAGTAATTAAGAGCTTGGGTGGAACGAAAGCCAGAAGACACTGCGGCCCTCCAAAAAGTTTGACACCCCTGCTAGTCTAAAATGAGGATTACACTACCCTTTAGAAATGCACATAATTCTAACAGTTTTCAGTGTTATGAAAACCAAGACTAGTTAAGACATTCAAAGTGTGATTTTGATCAAGAGACCCAAATGAATACCTGTTTCCACCATTTAGAAAAAAATTATTTTACATCCTTACACTTTTAAACCATTGTTAAGTGCCCACAGTACCAGTGGATCCCATGACTACACTTCAAAATAAATGTCATTTCATTGTCTGCAATAATTGCTGTTTACAACTGAGAGAGAAAGGCAGCCACCACAGCCCGCCATGTACAGAATCACAGTGAGAATGCACAGCGATGGCACAGTATACCTGCAGTGGAAAGGGCCTTGTGTAGATACAAATTAAACTCCTCACCGCATTAACTATAAGTAGGGCCCTGCGTTTACGTGATCTGCTTTCTTAGGATGCAATTCATTCCTCCCACAGCAAGGTGGCCATGTAGTCTGCTTAATTAAACCACTTATTGGTTAATAATCTCCCGATTCCTTTAATCGTCTCAATTAGCTATGGACATTTATTTAGTCATGCATCCCTTTATTACTAATACATCTTATTCAATATTCAGTAGTTCGGGACAAACACCAATCACAAAATGTTTTAGTACAAATATTTATTGTAGAGAATGCGGAGTATGCGATTTTACAGAAAAGTATGCTGTATACACACATTCATTTGGCATCAAACCTAACTTGGTTTGAGGGTTCGCTGCCTGGCCGACTGGACGAGGCTGAGACCCCCAAAAAGAACAAGCCGGTCTCAATGCCACAATTAGAATTAAATATAGCCCACTTGAAGGTTTAGCCAACCTTTAACAAATGATCATCAGCACGCAGGAGAGGAAAACAAAACCCATTTTTGGGAAATAAACCTCTGGGAATCCATGGCTGATTCGATTGCCCTTCCTCCAGGCAGGCTACTAACACTTAAGAGCGCATTTCTGTAAAAGCATTTTTAGGCTCCGTAATATTTGTTATAATGTAAACTTGGTAAGCACTGGAGGATCAACAACCTAACCGTTTGATAAGAGAGTTTGGAACTCCGTGGGAAGAAGCTGCTACGATTCTGAAGGAATGACCGAAAACTGCTCAGCTGCGAATCCGGACCTGGAAATAAATCAGGTGAAAAGGTGAAAGAAGAACAAATGTTGGGTGACGATTGTTCCGTTTTCGTTAATAAACAGCGGGCCTGAGGGTGATGCGCCCTGAGAAAGATGGAGATGGATAAGAGAGAAAGGGGTCATATGGGCCAACATGGGAGTTTAATTTATAAACAAATTGAAAAGCTTTCCCTAATCTTCCTGGTCAGTTTTACTTCTTTTGAGCAGGAAGGAAAGGGTATCAGATGAGGTGATTGCTAGGACAGAGATTAAGGGTTGAATCTGGGGTTGAATTTGAGAGCGATGTAGACTCTGAGCACCTATGGGAACCCAAGAAGGCTAAGAGAAAGAGCTTTAAGGTTTTATCTAAAACAGGCAGGAGTAGCTGGAGCAGATGAGAGGCACCAAGAGAGTACGTTGATGGCGATAGGTAGGCAAGCAGGGGGAGAAAGAGATTCTGATAGTTGAAGCCCTTTCAGGATTAGTGAAATTTGTGAGTTGCAGAGTGTAGAGCTGGGACACCGAAATTGAGTTGAGTTTGTAGAAAAACTGGATGCCGGAAATTCAAATCTTATAGCTGTATTCTTAAGGGACATAATATAGGATGTCGCCACGGGCACTGAAAATGATGGAAAGGAATGTTGAATGCAAAGTGAAATTTTAAAAGCAATTCCAGGATGACCAGTACGTTTGCAGTGAGAGGGAAGTGATGCTGAGAAGAGTTGTTTCTTGAGCCTGCAGAATCAGGGAATGCAGCAGGTGGCTCACATGAATGTCAGGTCTGAAAAGGGAGGAATCTGAATAGGCAGGAGGTTGTCTTCGAGCTAATGCTCTGAATCTCTGCGTTTGGAAACGAGAAAGAGAATCGATTATATTCAGGTGGCCGAGAATGTGTTGAGCTCTGAAAATGAACTGATGAGTAACAGATAAACAGGTAATCCTTCTGAATATTCTCATTATATGGTGGGAGAATGAATGACCTTGTTAAAGATTTAGACTGTAGGTGAATTATGTGAGCGGAGAAGAATGGATTTTGAGTCCAGGAAGACCCCCAAAAGGAATGCGGCTACAGTAAATGGACACATTTTGCGCAATGACGAGGAGTGATCGGTTATAGGAATGATACTGAATTAGTCGGGCCATGGAGCAGAAAACCAATTTTCCCTTGTAGTATCCTCCAAAGCCAAGAGAGGGAGCTGCATCTTTGAACGGTTGAATGTCTTTGTGCAGCAGGAGACAGTTGTCGTAAAAAGATCCATGAGAATGACATCATTGAGGGAATCGACAGAAAGGATCAAATCAAGAGAAGGTAAGAGATAAAAGCTCTGCCTTGACATAGTTTATTTAAATTTCCAGAAAGCTTTTGACAAAGTCCCACATAAAAGATTAATTTTTCAAACTGAACGCAGTAGGGATTCGAGGAAATGCATGCACGTGGATTAGGGAGTAGTTAACATGTAGAAAACAGAAGGCCTCCAGAGTATGCAGTATTGCGGCCCTGTCTGATATTCAAAGAAATGGGAATGGTTTTGAAAGTGTTTGAATAAACTGCCGATAAGCTGAAAGAAGAAAAGCATCTCACAGAGAAGAGACCACTATGGGGTCCTGCTGGATACCCTTAGAGGCCAGGGAGGTCACTGCAGGGGCCTGCTGAATGCCTGCAGAGGGGAGGGTAACCCTAAAGGTTACATTTGGAAGACCGCTGAGGTAAGGAATAGAAGGGGCTGTGGGGCCCTGTTGAAGCTCGCAGCTGGTAAAAACCGTTTGACAGAGAAGGGAGCACTATGGGGGCCTGCTGGACGCCCATAGTGGCCAGCGAGGTCACTGCAGGGGCTGCTGGACGCCTGCAGTGAGGGAGGCAACCAGAAAGGTTATAGTTGAAGGTGAAGGGAGCACTATGGGGCCTGAAGGATGCCCATAGTGGCCGAAAGGTCACTGCAGGGGCCTGCTGGACGCCTGCAGTGAGGGAGGTAACCAGAAAGGTTATAGTTGGAGGTGAAGGGAGCACTATGGGGGCCTGCTGGACGCCCATAGTGGCCAGCAGGTCACTGCAGGGGCCTGCTCGACGCCTGCAGTGATGGGGGTGGGAACGCGAGCAGCCGCTCCCAACTGTAATTACTGATTAGAGGAGACATCAAAATGGAGCGAGGTAACCAGTGGTGTATCACAGGGATCAGTATTAGGTCCTCTGCTATTCATAATCTAAATAATGATTTAGATTCTGGCATAGTAAGCAAACTTGTTAAATTTGCACACGACACAAAAATAGGTGGAGTGGCAAACACTGTTGCAGCAGCGAAGGTCATTCAAAATGATCTAGACAGCATTCAAAACTGGGCAAGCACATGGCAAATGACATTTAGTAGAGAAGTGTAAAGTACTGCACACAGGCAATAAAAATGTGCATTATAAATATCATATGGAAGATACTGAAATTGAAGGAATTTTTGAAAAAGAGCTAGGAGTTTATGTTGACTCAGATGTCTTCATCTAGACAATGTGGGGAAACTGTAAAAAGGCCAACAGGATGCTCGGATATATTGTGAGAAGTTTTGAATTTAAATCAAGGGAAGTAATGTTAAAAATTTACAATGCATTAGTAAGACCTCACCTAGAATTTTGTGTTCAGTCCTGGTCACCTCGTTAAAAAAAGGATATTGCTGCTCTAGAAAGAGTGCAAAGAACAGCGACCAGAATTGTCCCGGATTTAAAAGGCATGTCGTATGCAGACAGGCTAAAAGAAATGAAGCTATTCAGACTTGAACAAAGAAGACTACGCAGTGATCTGATTCAAGCATTCAAAATCCTAAAAGGTATTGACAAAGTCAACCCAGGAGACTTTTTGAACCAGGACCAGGGGTCACAAATGGAAATTAGATAAAGGGGCATTCAGAACAGAAAATAGGAGGCGCTTTTTTACACAGAGAATTGTGAGGGTCTGGAACCAACTTAGTAATGTTGAAGCTGACACCCTGGGATCCTTCAAGAAGCTGCTTGATGAGATTCTGGGATCAATAAGCTACTAACAACCAAACGAAAGCAAGATGGGCTGAATGGCCTCCTCTTGTTTGCAAATCCTCCCATGCTCCCATGTAGTTTAAATGGCCTAGGAGGGACAGAAGATTGCGCTTAGTAGGAGGGGACCGACAGAAAAGTGGAAATATAAAAATACAATCCCCTGAGGACAGGCTCAATGGGCATGATTTTAAATGTGTTTGATATATTGGCTTTAGCCAGTCATGCATTTTTCTCCAGCAATTTTGATTAAGAATATGGCGTGGTCGATTTGCATATTGCAGGGAGCAATCTTCGTGAGAGACTGTTGATGCTGGGTGTGGTGGAGTTACGGTGAGCGGAAATGAAGGAAGTTACAGGCAGAATAGCACAGGTTCCTTCAATGAAGTTATTACAAATCTGGCAAAACAATCTCTGGATACAAATGCTCAAAACTGCCGATGAGCAGAAAGAAAAGCATTTCACAGAGAAAGGATCACTATGAGGGCCTGCTGGACGCCCATAGTGGCCAATGAGGTCACTGCAGGGGCCTGCTGGACGCCTGCAGTGAGGGGAGGTAACCTGAAAGGTTATAGTTGGAGGTGAAGGGAGCACTATGGGGGCCTGCTGGACGCCCATAGTGGCCAAAGAGGTCACTGCAGGGGCCTGCTGGACGCCTGCAGTGAGGGGAGGTAACCTGAAAGGTTATAGTTGGAGGTGAAGGGAGCACTAAGGGGGCCTGCTGGACGCCCATAGTGGCCAAAGAGGTCGCTGCAGGGGCCTGCTGGACGCCTGCAGTGAGGGGAGGTAACCTGAAAGGTTATAGTTGGAGGTGAAGGGAGCACTATGGGGGCCTGCTGGACGCCCATAGTGGCCAAAGAGGTCGCTGCAGGGGCCTGCTGGACGCCTGCAGTGAGGGGAGGTAACCTGAAAGGTTATAGTTGGAGGTGAAGGGAGCACTATGGGGGCCTGCTGGACGCCCATAGTGGCCAAAGAGGTCGCTGCAGGGCCTGCTGGACGCCTGCAGTGAGGGGAGGTAACCTGAAAGGTTATAGTTGGAGGTGAAGGGAGCACTATGGGGGCCTGCTGGACGCCCATAGTGGCTAAAGAGGTCACTGCAGGGGCCTGCTGGACGCCTGCAGTGAGGGGAGGTAACCTGAAAGGTTATAGTTGGAGCCAGCATGCTCAGGAACTCCTGAATGAGCCTTTGATTGACAGGTGCTGTCGTCCCGCCTTCGGAGTTTTCCGGATGTAGACGCGCTTCGTGGAGCTGCAGTCGGTGCGCGGCGAGATGATTCAAGTCCGCTTATAATAAGCGGAAATTGGGCTTGTTTCTTGAGTCACAGGTTGGAATTTGTAGAAACACCTGTTTTGTCGTGAGACTTGGCAACACAGGGTAAAGCAACGATCTGTGATGACGTCATAGCGCCTGCGACGGGAAGGATGAAATAAAGTAAACACATTCTCCTTACGTGCTGTAGGTTTGAATGGGATGTTGTTGCTACGAAGATAAAGCTGGAGCCGGGAGATCGTCCAGTCTCTGATGTCAGGAGTTGCGGAGGAACGAGTGGCCAGGCGGGAGCCACGGCAGACAGGAGAAGCAGACATCTGGGCAGAGAAGTTTGGAGCGGTAATACCGCCGACCGAAGTTGTCGTGGAGTTGGCCCAGGAAGGGCTGGTTGAACTGGTTGCGTGGATCTCGGCTCCGGGGAAACAGCAAACAGATCATCATCCGTCGAAACGGAATAATCCAGAATGCAGACCATGATGCGTGCATGTACGATGAAATCAAAACGCAATTGAGAGATAAGTGAAGAGGGTATTTATAGTGCTAACGATTTAATTGGCTAATGTGTAAATTGAATGATTCAATTTGGTGACGCGGAGATTGGTGTCTGACCCTCCTCCTGAACTTTAATTATAAATTTCATTTATTTATTAGAATGTGTAAATAAATAATTTACTAGTAGGAACACATCATTTGTCAACAAAATATTTTTAAAAACAGCTCTGATTCCTGGAACAATTTATATAAAATACTGAAATCATAACATCAGTGCTGTAACATATATACTAATAATAATAATAATAATAATAATAATAATAATAATAATAATAATAATACAAGATTGTTCGCAAGCAGCACATTAAGTGTCACTGAAAGAAAGTGACCCATGCATTAAATGTTGCTATTAAACTTAAGCATGGTCAGTTGGTTAACCCTGCCTTCTTTCATAGATTGACGTTGTTCTGTAAAAACTTGGCCATCAGAAGAAACTCTTCTTTCAGCATCTACAGAATTGGTAACAACTGACAAATATATTTTAGCCTTCCGTGTTAAACTGGGGAATAAATCATCAGCTTTAATCCAGAATTCATTCAAAGTCATTCTACTGCCGTTTTCTTTTGCATATGGGAGGTATTTGTCCATTTCTGATTTACAGTCAGCATCAAATCCTGGAATAGAATATAATGGGAGGGCTTCCAGATCCAAACTACACACTTGTTGTGGGTTGAATATCCTCACTGCCATCAGAAAGTTATGAGCTGGTTGAAAAAAACCTGGTTTCTTTTTGCATTGATCCCGGTTGTAGTAATTAGTCAGTTTTTCAGAAACGTCATGGAAGGTTTTTACACATAGTGTGTTTATTGCGGCGTCTGTGCTGTGTACCTCTTGTGCCATTGCTCGGTATGTATTTATTAATTCTGCAGCTTTATTATATGTTTGATGGACTCTCACTTCACGGCTTTCAAACCACTGAATCAGATCCACCAGTCCCTTGGCATGCGTCGCAATTAGGGAGAGTTGAGATTTTAAACTTTGCACATCTTTAAGTAATTTCTGGAGGTCCTTGAACACTACAGTGTTTGGTGAAATGTGCATTTCCTTTTCCACGAAGCCTGCGTTAAAAGGGATGTATTTGGAATGATATTCAGCAGCAGAATCCCAAGCGCCTCGTGGGTGTTCTGCATGGCTCAGGTGGCAACTCTATGGGTAATACAGCCTTCTTGTTGGATTGCTTCTGGCAGGTGTTCTTTAAAACGCGGTTTTCTGCTTGGGCAATGTTTAAACAATGTTTTTAATGGTTTCAACCAGCTTGTCTGCTTTCGGAAAATTATTGCTGGCAAGGGCTATCATTTTCGTTCCCCTTACATTTTTTTTTACTGGAAATAAATTATACCCATCGGTGTACAGAACACCAGGTGGATATTGTTGGGTGCGTTCGCTCAATTGAATGCTTTTTGATTGCGATGTCTTTGACTCCATTTTTAGGTCTCTCGGTTTTTCTTTTAACGCATCAATTTATTCAATTGCCATTTATACTCATCATAATTAGCGTTTATTTTTCTAATTAGTCAAAGCGTAATGTGTTGATTTCTTAATTGTGAATTTGATGACTATAACTGGAGTGGCTGCAGGGACATCTAGGGGAGAGCAGATGAATTACAATTGAAAAAAACAGGTCGCGTAAAACTGATGTGAACTGGCAGCAGTGTTAGAATGAAATCACTGCGAGCCGGATAGGCAAACTGCATCAGCATCGGCGCTGCCCTGAAATACCAGAATCACAACAACGACTTTGAGAACTTTACTGTTCAATCAGGAAATGCAAAACCAGATCGCAACGAATGCAGTACATAGCGCTGCTCTCTCCTAGCTCCCCAACTCAAACCTTTCTATTAGCACATCAGAGATCACAGGTTCATAAGCGATGTGAACAATACTCTGTGTGCTTCACAGCTTCAGCACCATTTAAAACATGCCACTGAAGCAAGGAAACAGCAAAAGAAAACCACACCATACTAACAGAATAAGAGAAGTGACAGGGAAGAAATCAGATATTAAATGCAGACAATACCTACATCATCATCATCATCATCATCATCATCATCATCATCATCATCATCATCATCATCATCATCATCATCATCATAATAATAATAATAATAATAATAATAATAAAGCGATTGCAAACTGTAACCCCACAAAAAGAAGAACTTGTTTTTTTTGTTGTTTTTTTTTGACAGCTTTAAAAGGCTATAATAAAACTGTGAAACCCAGCTGAGAAACAGCACCATTGCGAGTTCCTGGAAAATTAGACATGTAAATTGTTTTAAGAAATAACACGTTTTCAGAGAAATATCTACAAACCACTTCTCCAAATTGTGACATGTTTCTACACATCTCCCTAAGCTGAGTCAGTGAGCACTAGGGATCTTACAGCCTCGGATTACTGCACTTCATCTCAGTCAAGCTGGTGAGTAACATTCCCTTGTGATGTCAAATAAGAGACTGCTGTGCTGCCTGCTGCACATTGTTGCGTTTCCTTTGTTATGTATTTCTTATTGCGCGGTGTTGGAGGCACAGCGCGGACCCTGACACCTCCACTGCAGGTGCACAGAACGCTCTCCCTGGACAGGATAACCACCTCCAAACGTCCTGGGTTTCATTCCCGAGCTCATCTCCCTGTATACTCCGTGCACCCTTTATTTATTGAGTAAGCACAGATCATATACAGCTCTGGACAAACGATTTGCAGCACCCTACAGAATTAACTCATCTTGTTTCATGAAGTCCAATGAAAGCTGCTGAATAATGTTACGTTAACATATTGAATTGCACACCGCTTTGTAGTTTTCCATATACTTAACGAAAAACTGACAACAAATTGACATTTTGATAGCTAACATGAAATACTGTTATGGCTTCCGGTAGACTTTTGCGATATCATTTTTTTTTTTTTTACATGGTGCTAATAAAAGATAAAAATTATGCTCATAGTTTTTTTTTTAATTATGTCTCAATCGTAAAATTCTACAGATGATGCAACCCTTTTGACCGTAGCTGTACAGTATGGGAAAATATAGATTTACTGATGTATTCAGGGATTCAAATACTTACTACCACAGCAATTCAACAGGATACAACAGGATTTAGACTAATGCATATCACTCGTGTTTAAGGGCTTTTTAAATTGTATGAATTGTTTATTAACTTGCTCGCGTACATACGAACATGTTTATTTGTTAATTGTTAGTTAATATATAGAACCTATGCATCAAGTCCCTATTTCAGGATTGACAACTCCAAGTGGATATCTTTGAAATCAGGTTAAACACTGTTATAATACTGTAGCGATCTCGGTTCACGCAGGCAGGCGCATCACACAGGGCGAGGCAGGGGCGCAACTAGCGTTTTCCACGGAGGGTTCAAGAGGTGATTTGGGGCCGCTGAAGCAACAAGTTTAGACCAAATAAAAAGCATTATGTAAATACAAAGCAGCACAACTGAATTATACTGACAGCAAACCGCAAAAAAAGAAAGCTCAATATAAACATTCAATTGTTTTGTGTGTTTGTTTTACGATATATCGGATTTAAGTTTTAATCAAACTAACTGTTTACAGTGTAATTCAGTTAGTCTGCAATTGTTTGCAGAGATTTGTTGTGCATACATCACTGCCGCAGCCAGGAATTCTTTCCCACTGGGGCAAAAATACAGTATAAACTTTGTATTTTTTAGACAGTGCCGAGCGTAGTTTCCTATTTAATCTGATTCAGTTTCAACTACAACCGACCCATATTTCTTAAAGAAATGTAATCAATCAAAATGCATGTCCCGGTAACTTATTAAAGAGCTCAATATTAAAATGTGTTTTTTCCTATCTTACATGAATATATTTTGTAATCTTTATTTGCTCTCAAAACATACAGATTGAAAACTGTAATCAATGGTTTAAATAAAGCAGAACAGTTTTGTTTACTGTGTTAGAGCATGGCAATGTCAAATAACGGCACCCTTAGAATAGAAACCCGACTGTATTTGCAAACTACTCAGGACAGTTTCAATCGTTGGAGGAGCAAAACGCCCACGTTAACTATCGATAATGCAGACGACTTCCAAAATAATGTCTTAAATAATGTTTGCACTTCTGTCACATAATTTAAAAAAAAGAATCCGTCGGTAACCTTGTGTATTCAAATTACCAGTATGGTGAAACTGCATCTGCGTCATCCTACCCGTGCTATTAACACCATGTACCACTTTATAAACGATTTACCAACTATTTTGAAAGCCCAAATAAACAATACATTCAGTTGTATTACAGTTGCAACAACTCGTCTGTTTTGGTAACAAGATGCTAGCATTGCATTTATTCTAATTACAAATATTTTTTTGTAAGTAACGATTTTCAAATATCTCCACAAGGCCAGTTTACAGGAGGCTAGTTCAGCAGAAACGATGATCACAGATGGATCGATTTGCCCTGACACAGCTCAGTTTCCATATTACACTGTGGAAACAGAGCTTTGATTTTAGTTTTAATTGTATTAATGTTTAACGTCTTAAGAACATAAGAACATAAGAAAGTTTCCAAACGAGAGGAGGCCATTCAGCCCATCTTGCTCGTTTGGTTGTTAGTAGTTTATTGATCCCAGAATCTCATCAAGCAGCTTCTTGAAGGATCCCAGGGTGTCAGCTTCAACAACATTACAAAAATAATATAAAGAGAATAAATAATACAACAGCACCGTAACAATCCAACATATTACATTCTAATGTAAAAGTGTGAATGCCGCTGTCACGGGAAATAAGTTAGCATTTGCTTTTTTGAGCCTTTCTACGCATGCGCGAATGTTTGAACTTAAAGCCAAGGTTCTCTGTGGAGATTCATCCAAAACTACAGAAAGCCGTTTGCATTTTTTTGAGAAACACAAACAGGTATTGCATTGCAGACAGTAATCTTTGTTTAAATCTGTTGTCATTTATCGAAGTGTATAGCAGACTGTATTTTTTGTTTGTTTGTTTAAAAAGGTGACATTTATCGTAATGTATATTTACGTTTATTTTTTATTATAAATACATTTTATCTTCAGGAAATTGCTCGCTGTATTTTTTTTTAACATAAATAAATATTTTAAAAACATTATTTTGTCGGTATAATTTATGTCTATGCATAGTTAAAATCACTACTTGCCAAATGGGTATTTCCTTTCAAAAATGTCGTGGACTGGCGTAAGCAAATCAGTGTTTAATAAGTGTTCATGTGGGCTCACTTCAACAAAGCTATATTATTTTCAGGGTTAATTGATCGGTGACTTTGAACCTTTTCAATAAATTGAGTGGTAAAGTGAGTACAAACACTTTCATCATGTAGAGAATACTGTTTGACGTTTTAATCAAGTCTACGTGGGATATCTAAACCTGTTTTAATACAGAAAACGTTTTTAGTGGAGGATGGTGTTTTAAGGTGTATATATAATTTGAGAAACGCACAAAACGATTGGCTTCCTATACACAACGTCCTAAAGTGCAGTTCAATTATTTTTATGAACATCTGTAATCCTAGCTGACATGGTGGATGTACTCGCACAGCACCACATACTGTACTAATTATTCAGATAGCTCGACACATTTTAAAATAAATATAATTGCACATCAAAATAAATCGCAAGACAAATGCATAATGGTTTCTGATACAGTACAGCAATGCATACAAATTATACATGTATTTATTTCTCTTTCTCTGGATTTGTACGAAGAACCCCAAATATAAATATCCGTGGCGATTACAAATTTAAAATGACAACTCTGGGGAGAGTTTGCCACGTCTCTGTAAACTGGGAATTAAACTTAACTTATTAAATAATAAACAATATGCTGTATTAGAAACTGTTATTACATTTTAAACACAAATATAAAAATAAATCGCACGACAAATGATAAGTGATTTCTGCTTATGTCATAACCCATATACAAAAAAGAATGCATGTATTGTATTTATTTCTCTTTCGCTATATTTGCAAATATATTGCAAGTACGTGAGCGATGAAAACCTGTAATATAAAGCAGCCAGCGATAAATGTAATCTTTGTAAACTACGCAGCCTAAAGGTAATCTATTATTAAATGATACAGTCAACCCTCCTTATACCACCTGGTAAGGGCCATGGGCAATAAAATGGCGTATAGTGAGGGTAAAAAATAAAAAATAAAACACAGACACAACCTTCTATGTTTGCAATAAATTCAAACTGTTTTTTTTTTTTTTTAGTTATACAATTAGTGTCTCCAGACCATTTTAATATAGCAGTACTAGATGATAAAACGTCACTAGCAGACCTACTTTACAACAGTAGGATAGCGTGACGTTTTATCATCTTTTCCCATCTGTATGAAACATACATGGTTACTTTTGAGGAACTGTTTATGCTTACAAAAAATAAAAAATAATAATAATAAAAAATAAACACTCATTTAGTGTCAAATCACCAAAACAATAATTACATAAAAACAAAGCGTACAGTTTTTTTTTTTCTTTCACTGGTCATTTGAACTTTAGTGTTTGCAGCACGACTGTAACCCTGCTGAATACTATCCCCCATTGAACCATGCCGTCTATTTATTTCACAAAGCAATTTAAGCCCAACAGCATTCTTTTTCAAGCAGTTAAAAAAACGTTGCACAGACAAAACACTTTTTAAAACGAAAATTTAAAAAAAAACTATTCTGTTGTTTACAAAACTGATGCTTTAATTTAAGTCTACCTTCACTTGTGCAAAACTTGCTCTTAAACAACAAACCTCTACATACTTTTAATGTATTTATTTATTTTTTTATTGTGGTTTATAAAAGTCACATTTTTTAGACTGCGTCCAGCCTTTTTCAGGTTAAACAAACCGACCCGTCCCATTAAAAGCCATTTGTTTCTATCCATTACAATGGCTCCAATTGTCCTTCGATTAACAGTATGTGCCTCACTTAGGCGAGAAAACATTTGCAATGTCTTGCTTTCTCGTTTTCA
Organism: Acipenser oxyrinchus oxyrinchus; assembly: GCA_030684275.1. Classification (NCBI taxonomy): domain Eukaryota; kingdom Metazoa; phylum Chordata; class Actinopteri; order Acipenseriformes; family Acipenseridae; genus Acipenser; species Acipenser oxyrinchus. Next base: position 4,503,353 of record CM060278.1, on the reverse strand, counting down.
GACGCATACATGCAGATTTGTTTCTTTGCTCTGGTGTTAAATGTCGGGTTGACTCGCCACGTTGTACTTTCTGTTTTGCTTTGGGAGCGGGAGTGTTGAAGACATTGGGATGAACGTTCGGTTAACAATGAATTAGGAAAGCGAGTCAAAGGTTAACTGCATAATAACTTTGATGTTTTAATTGGCCATGATTATTTCCCTGGCGCTGCAATGAGGGATACTGCAATGCTTATATTTACGTTTGCTTGGCTTGGGAAGTTGGCGGGTGGCGGACAGCGGGGTGGTGATTTAACGGGTAAAAATAGCCGTGTTTTTATATTGGTGACACTTGTTCAGATAGAATAGCCTGTAATATGAAATACATGTTATTACTATTACAACGACGTGTTTTCGATTTTTACCACATGTAATGTAGCTTTTAAAACAATTTATGAGACACATTGGAAAGATCACAATAACAGTCTGTTCTCAATTAAGGTTCACAGACAGAAAATGGCGACGGCTTAACCTTGCCTTTAAGGTCTAAGATTCGCGCATGCGTAGAAAGGATCAAAAAAGCAAATGCTAACTTATTTCCTGTGACAGCGTCTCTCGCCTTCACAGCAGCCGCAGCCTCTCAGTTTGTATCCAATCACAGCAGCCGCAGCCTCTCAGTTTGTATCCAATCACAATACGGGTGGGAAAAAAAATGACACGTGCGGAACACATGTTAACCAGAGACTTCTAAAAATTAAACGATCACGTTTTTTAAATTCATAAGTGCTATATGCTATCTCTAGGATATCTCTTTTAATAAATAGGAGGCTGTGTGGTCCAGTGGTTAAAGAAAAGGGCTTGTAATCAGGAGGTCCCCGGTTCAAATCCCACCTCAGCCACTGACTCATTGTGTGACCCTGAGCAAGTCACTTAACCTCCTTGTGCTCCGTCTTTCGGGTGAGACGTAGTTGTAAGTGACTCTGCAGCTGATGCATAGTTCACACACCCTAGTCTCTGTAAGTCGCCTTGGATAAAGGCGTCTGCTAAATAAACTAATAATAATAATAATAAACACTACTGTAAACCAAATCGGCTTTGTGTTTTTTGGGCTCCCTGTGTCCTGGGCCCAGGTTCATTGCACCTCTTGAACCCCCCTTAGCTATAGACTTGATTACAATTGTGTTGCTGTTTGGTATTATTATATTATCGACTACACATTCACGATAAGGTCGTATATACGTGTACTGCAGGGAAGCGCAGACTGCGGCAAACATCGCTTCACTTCCATCCAGTGAAACCATTTCCACAGCTCACCAAATGCGACCAATGAAACCCACACGTACAAAAGCTAGCTGACAAAATGCGACCAATCAAAACTACGTATGTAGGTGACACAGCAACGTTTTCCAATTTAGAAAAATACACGGTTGGCTTCTAGTTGAAATGAAATATACTCTTTTATTGAGATTTTACATGTTTTACATTTTCACCCATTCTTTTTTCATTCATTTTACATTTCTTTTAAAGATGATATTCATGCATACAGACATACATTTTGTTTTAAAAGCATTTGAAATATATATTTTTTTAAAAACACCAAGACAATTGTGCTTTGCACAAGGTTAAAACAGACACAGATTAAAATCAACATGATAAAACGTAGTTGAAATTAAATATGACGACAAATAAAATAACACTAATAATAATTAGCCTAATTAGAAAGTTAAACATTTGGAATTTTCTTTCGCGCTCAACGCTATGGTTGCTTCTGAGTATATCATTACTGTGTAAAAAAAAGTGTCTTAAAAGAAAAGTTAGAAGCTATTGATCGAGTCAAAAGTGGGGCTAAACAACTGGATGATGTTCGTGGTTTAAAAGATGGCAAATGCGAATGAATTGTGAGAGGATGGATAAACGTCTGTGTGAACAAGAAAAACAAGCAGAAAGAAGTAAGTGGGAGTGCCCCGTTGTGCACTGCCTGACTGACTGACAAGGAAGTCACAGGCAGCGCTTCATAAAGAAAGAGATGCCGGGGCGCAAGCAATGACAATAATACCGTCCTTAAAACCCGCACATTCAAAATCATAACACGTGTATTTGAAAGAGTACTGTACGTACTCGTGGTAGATGTTTTGCATTCACGAATTCTACATCTACAAAGCAGTAGTACGTGCAGAAAAATAAATTAAAGGCAACCGCAGGACTAGTAATAAATAAAACAAGCCTGTATACACGTTTTGTTTTGGTTTTGTATTTAAATGGTTTTAAAAAAACAAACACATTAAAAGGCATTCAGACGATTCCAGAAGGACCTGCAACTTGGCAGGTAACCTGAGCCCCCCCGGGTTGAAAATCCTGGTTGCACCCCTGCCCCTCAATCCACACACTCAAACCCGGGACCCCTCTGTTGAAGCTGACACCCTAGGATCCTTCAAGAAGCTGCTTGATGAGATTCTGGGATCAATAAGCTACTAACAACCAAACGAGCAAGATGGGCTGAATGGCCTCCTCTCGTTTGTAAACTTTCTTATGTTCTTAAAGCATAGCGCTGATTGCAATCGGGTACACAGTGTTGAGCAAATTCGATTTTTTTTTCATTCAACCTGTTTTTTTTAATTACTTTGTAAATATATTAATATATATTTACTAACTATTGACACCAAATGAGCATCCTTTGTTATTGTATTTGAAGTAAACTGTAACTAAACACGTGACTCTGAAATAAAGTAGAACCATGTTTGACTGTGTTTAATTATACATTCATAATCCCATATAAGACTATACAGTATTCTGCACTATTTTACATTTCTGTAAAGGTATATTGTCATTCTGTAGTGATTTTGAAGACAATGGTACATGTTTAAATAATATACGATACATGCAGAATTGCACATTCAGTGTTTATGTGTAATTACATTAATTTTCTTTTGTTTCCCTCTATCAGAATAAAAAAATACAAATAAAAATCACAAACTGAAATGAGCAACGATGTTTCTCAAAGAAATATTCTGCATACTCGTGACCAGTCTTTACAATGTGCCTGGTAAGCCTACTGCTTTATACAGTATGTTTAGAGCTTATTATTATTATTATTATTATTATTATTATTATTATTATTATTATTATTGTATTGCACAGTGACAGTACTTTGGGTGGATATTTAAAACAAGTGGAACATTCTGACAGGATATGCGAGTGTTTTAAACTGGGGTGTGTCGCAGTGTTTTTAATAAACTCCATGTAACTGGTGTCTGTTTAGCACACCCTCCGCAGTGCAGCCTCCACTGTTCAGACCCGTTCACACTGACACTCTGTAAGCCTGTTGAGCAGCAGGCAGCTCCTGCCAGCACTAGAGCTGTTAAACATGACATTCTCAAGCTCTGTTTGAACTCAGTATCATTACTCAGTAACCTCATTATCATGGATTTTGGTTCATTGACAATATGTTACCCTGGCATTGCACTGCTCATCTTCAATTTAAAAAGAAACCCATTCAAAAACAGGATGTGAGTCCTGCCTTCAAACAGCGGACAGCGTGTCTGTGGAATACACACAAGAACAGCACCCATTTAACACATGCAGTACTGTCTTGTGCTGTGGAGCTTTACAATCAAACCCAGACATAGCATTAGATTCCTTGAAAACACGACTGCATTAACAGCAATGCTGAAACCTTGCCTTCCCATTGAGAACTCCCCTAATCTGAGACACACACATAAACCACGTGAGTGAATATGAACATGAAACAGGATCTCAAGCAGCCGCTGTATATCCTTACAGGGTTTGCTTTTAATTCCCTGGTTTCAGATTCAGTAATGTATTCATGAATAGTCATGTGCAGGCAGTAGTTTTAATACAGTCTGGGATCTTTTCCTCGGTCCTTTCCTTCCTCTCCTCTATGTATCTGCATTATTCTATAGACACAGAGACACATGTCTTTTTGAAGTAAGCATGTTGAATGATATGTTATTCCATGTTGATGTTCACAATGTAATCTTTTTCAGGTGTTCAGGGTGGTGAATGGGGAGTGAATTATCCTCCGCAAGAGATGTGTGCATTGAGAGGATCCTCTGTGGTCATACCCTGTACATATTATTATCCTGAAAGGTATAAGGACACAGTTTTAACTGTAGTAACTGTAAAGTGGTTCAGGAGTTCTATTCCTGGTATTGCTGATCGCGACACATACGTGTATCACAGCACTGGGATCAATGTGAGTCCTGAATATAAAAACCGGACAGAGTATCTGGGGAACAAAGTGAAGAACTGCACGCTACAGATACATGATCTGCAAAGCAACGATGCTGACAAATATTATTTTAGATTTGAAACAAATCAACAAGATGGTAAATGGACTGGTGCCTCTGGAGTGTCCCTTTCAATAACTGGTGAGTGTTTCTGAGACGTTTCCTCCAATGTTTTAATAAGCCCAAGCCCATATTATTATTATTATTATTATTATTATTATTATTATTATTATTATTATTATTATTATTAATGCTTTTTAGCAGGTCTCTAGGGGTGTGATTAAGATGATTTGTCACCCAGCTCCCCTGTAACTGAATGGATTTGCAGGAATTTGAGTTAAACTGAATAATCTTTGTTTGAACCAATGGTTTGTAAACACTGACCATGTCTGAATGTGTGCTTACTGGGCTGAGATGTTTGTGGGTTTGTTTTTTCTCGGATTTTAGAATCGAGTGTTTGTTCATTAACTAACATGTCTTTTTATTCCATGAAGAGCCCAAGGTTACCCTGGACCCTCCTGTTCCAGATCATACTGTGAAAGAAGGATCTTTCGTTTCCCTGACCTGTGGCTTTGACCGCTGCACCCTGAGTGACAGCAGCATTGTCTGGTACAGGGAGGGGCAGCCAATCAGCAACGAGAAATCAAACAAACTTCAGTTTAATGTTTCTTATGAGCATTCTGGGAAGTACTGCTGTGCTTCTGCTGAGAACAGCAGCTTTAAATCTGAAGAAATCAACTTGATTGTGAAATGTGAGTATAGTGAACAAGGACTCTGAGGCATTTTAATGAACACTATTATATACTGTATTGAATACTTTCAATCAATAACGTTGTGTTTGCCTTACATGCCCTTGTTGAGTTCAACACATTAAAGGGTATCCTACTGAAACAAAGTATCTGATCATTCTGTGCTGACTTTCAGACTCCCCAAAGAACACCTCAGCCTCAGTCAGGGCTCCCGGTGGAATAGAGGAAGGGAGCTCAGTGACGCTGACCTGCACCAGCAATGCAAACCCACCAGTCAGCAGCTACACCTGGTTCAGGAGGGATGGAAATGGGAATGAGGAGAAAGCTCGTCAGCAGCATTTGAATTTCAGCAGCATCACCTCCAGTGACAGCGGAGATTATTATTGTGAAGCTAACAATTCTCTTGGCGCACAGAACTCTTCCTCGGTTCGTCTGAGTGTGACAGGCAGGTATCGTGAGGAGACGGGTATTGAAGAATTGAAACAGCACTTAAACAATTAAAGATTTACATTGTTCAAAACAAAACAAAAGGATAAATAAAATAAAATTGTTTGCTAGAATTTGTTTTCAAAGGTTGTTCAAATATAGATATGTTCTTTATCTTTTGACATTCATAGTTCTCTTCATAATTACTCACATGTTTTACACAATAGGTGATGAGGTAATAAGTGCTCCTAATGGTAAGAAGGCCACTTCTGATTGGATAGTAGAAGTGCAGTGTATGGCCCTGGAGAAAAGGTGCAGGGGAAACGCTTTCCCTTTGTACTGTGAGAGAATTCAAATGAAATGACATTCCTTTATTTCTATAGCATTAATGCAATGCAACCAATGTATTCTAGTTAGTAAGAAATCAAACACACTTCAGTTTAATGTTTCTTATGAGCATTCTGGGAAGTACTGCTGTGCTGCTGCTGAGAACAGCAGCTTTAAATCTGAAGAAATCAACTTGATTGTGAAATGTGAGTACAGTGAACAAGGGCTCTGAGGCATTTTAATGATCACTATTATATACTGTATTGAATACTTTCAATCAATAAGTCATATTCACACACAGTACACCCCAACAGCACTGTTATTAATCCATCAATCCAGCAATAAAAGAAATTGAAAACATAGGTCCTGGATGGAAGACTACCCCCTGAAGCACATCACCATTTCCTAGCTAGATACACAGACAGACAGAATGCATCATATGAAGCTTATTGTCCAAAGCTCATTCTTTTAACAATGAGTGTGAAATGTAAGTTCTTGTCTAGGTGACTAGATGTTCAGTGTGATTAGTTTGTATCCTTGATGGTCATTGAGGAATCGAGAATCCATGTCACCTCCTATACATGGAGGCTTGACACCCAAACTGACCGTGTTTCTAATTTCATTTCAGCCAGAATAATAAATGAAGGAATGAAAACTATTCTGGCGATAGTGGCAGCTTCCATAGCCTTTGGAATTCTAATGCTAGGGATCATCGTTTTCATCAAGAGGTAAGGGAGTTAAAGCGTCTAAGTCTATCGATATACCGGACAAGATGAAGATCTATATCCCTGTACAGTGAACTTACCAGCAGCCTGGACTGTCTGGGAATGATATGAGTGTAGGTTACAGAGGATAACCATGCAATATGCACCATTATACAATGGCAAATAACATTCCTAAGCTCTGATTGGTCAGCCTTGCACTAGACCCGTGATGTTATCCCAACATGACATCACGGATCTAGTACCGGCAACCTCCTCACTGAAAACCTAGACAGAGATATCAATCCGCCACTACTGTCAATAACACAGAATAAATGACATAATTCCTGAAGTGAATTGTACCTTAAACAACATGACAACTGTGGAGACCTCGTTTGGCAAAGAGCCTTCAAACACAGAGCAGCCAGGAGACCAGGCAGCACCTCTCAATGAGAGAAAAAAAACATTTACAAAAAAGACACCTGGAGATGGACTCTGAGGGACTAGATAAGATAGAATCTGACAGAAATGAAGCATCCACGAAACGACAAACCGACTGGGCAGTCAGCGTTTATGACTGGGTGAGTGAGAGTAACACAAATATAGACTTGAAAACTGTCATGAGAACACCTTAATGGAGTTCTATGACAATTGTATGCCTCTGTCAGAAATAGCTCTGGAGAGCTGTATGGCATAAGCAGTTACGTGGGGCTCAGAGCGGGCTTAAACAGACACTTAAATGAACTGCCCCTGAACCGTAACATGAATATACTGTCAAATGCAGAGTTCAACTCCACAATGAGTTCACAGCATACATTAAAAACCTCACTTTAAACAGAAATAACACTTTACTATATCTATTAAAATGTCATAAATACTTTACTACAGCTGTAAATGGAAAACAGCAACTATTTTAAGAGGCAGAATGCTATTTTCACATTTGTTTAATTAAAATCACTTTTAAACATGAAATGGGTCTTATTTGCTATACAATGTGAGCCATTGTATAATAGGAATAATGCACTCCAGGTTGTGTGTTGTGCTGGGATAACATCAATTCTCGGGTGTTGGACTCACTCGACCTGCGGACTGCCCAACCATGCGAGGCTTGATGTCATCCCAGCACAACACACAAGCTGGAGAGCATTCTTCCTTTAATAACTCAGTGCTCAGTTGAACATGGAGATCGTGATATATATATATTATCTTGTGAGCCAGGCATCGATGATTCTGTGTCTTCTTCTTGTTTCTACGTCCTCAAGGAGCCCCGATGAGGCTCTTCTGATTCTGGATGACTCTGTTTTTAGTTTCTTTACAAGTTTCTTGTGAAAGCATGAACGCCACTATCTTCTTGTTTTCTCAAAAGGAGGAATAAACCATCAATCGAAGAAAGTTTCAACAATGCAGAAAGCCAGGTAAAAGACATGGATGACATCACGAGGCATTCCATCGTCCGTCTTCACCCCCCCTTTACCAGGCCTTTAAGACATCGAAGACATGGATGACATCACAAGGCATTCCATCGTCCGTCTTCACCCCCCCTTTACCAGGCCTTTAAGACATCAAAGACATGGATGACATCATGAGGCATTCCATCGTCCGTCTTCACCCCCCCTTTACCAGGCCTTTAAGACATCGAAGACATGGATGACATCATGAGGCATTCCATCGTCCGTCTTCACCCCCCCCTTTACCAGGCCTTTAAGACATCGAAGGCTTCATTAAATCTTAATTAAAAACACTGGATTCCTCGTAGTCCGGTGGTTTTCCTGGCTCATCCTGAGTTTGTTGTAGTTTTCCTAGCATTTAAGGATTTCATGCCTTCTCAGGGCACAATAGACACACACAATCCAGTTGTTGGCAATGGTATTTTATCACAAAGTAACTCTTTGCCCTTATCCTCAAGTAACTGGGGGCAGCAGTGTGTAGTGGTGGTTAGGGCTCTGGACTCTTGACCGGAGGGTCGTCGGTTCAATCCCAGGTGGGGGACACTGCTGCTGTACCCTTGAGCAAGGTACTTTACCTAGATTGCTCCAGTAAAAGCCCAACTGTATAAATGGGGAATTGTATGTAAAAATAATGTGATATCTTGTAACAATTGTAAGTCGCCCTGGATAAGGGCGTCAGCTAAGAAATAAATAATAATAACTGTTGTTCAGCTAGCACAGGTCTTCTGATATTGGCCCATAGATAAATAGATAGATAGATAGATAGAGTAAAGATTATTTATGAAAAGTACTGTGCCGGCACAGCTGACTAGAGCTTTATAGCTATGGAATTATTTGACGAAGGCTGTTCTTAACCTCTAGAAGTCTTTAAATCTCCCAGAAAGACATTCCTGTCTGATAAGGCTTTTAGGCACTTTTTAACTTGTATTGTATTTTAACTTGGATGGGTAGAGATGCAATCTGTTTTAATCTGTAACAATATCCTTTTGGTTTCATGGGCTGTGTTTGTATGTCCTGATTGGTGTTCCTCCCAGCTGGTCTGATAATTTTCCTGTGATTTTCCGTACTCCAGGACAGGACGGATAACATTTCTAACATTGTGGGAGATTCGAATCTCGACCGAAACGAGCCCATTCTGCAGGGTCCAGCGGGTGAAGATGACATCCAGTACACAGCCATTCACTTCCAGCCCAAGAGACCAGAGCGGTATGTATCAAGTCTGTTCATTCTAGTAACTGATACGTCTAACCAGGGTTTTGTACAGCGTTCTCATGAAGCTTTAGGTATGCATTAACACATGAGAGGTAGTGGGGTGCACGGATTCATTGTGATTTTACTTATTGAGTTCTGATTCTGAATCATTGGTTGTACTCTTTTTAACCATTTGGCTTGGGTTGTGTTAGCAGCCTCACACAAACTTAATATTTGGTTTCACAATGTTATAGCTTTCGAGATAAGATATTGAAATGCATTTTCCATTTCTTTTCTAGAAGCATTTAATGTAATGATCACAGAATCCTAGCGAGACAGTAGAATGCAACTAGAGTAAGAACAGCTACTTCTTTGAATTGATTTGTGGAAACTGTTACGAGGCTGCAACTCTCTATTTAAGTATTGTTTTTATTAACAATTATTTCCTCAAGCAATTCATTCATTCCGGTCTCACATAAAATAGCACAGCAATGTAACACTTGCACTGAAAACTCAATGCTAACAAGTTGCTTCTTTTTAAACAGGAAAAAGCACCAAGAAGAGGAGGAGGATGCTTCTGTAATCTACAGCACTGTAGCAAAACCAGCCAATAAAACTTAATGTAGAGACCTTACTAATATATCATGTATACACCAAATGTATCAGAGCATTGGGATCCCATAGGGGCTCAATACAGAATCAGTGTGGTCTCTCAATACAGAATCAGTGTGGTCTCTCAATACAGAATCAGTGTGATCTCTCAATACAGAATCAGTGTGGTCTCTCAATACAGAATCAGTGTGGTCTCTCAATACAGAATCAGTGTGCTCTCTCAATATAGAATCAGTGTGGTCTCTCAATACAGAATCAATGTGTTCTCTCAATACAGAATCAGTGTGCTCTCTCAATACAGAATCAGTGTGCTCTCTCAATACAGAATCAGTGTGCTCTCTCAATATAGAATCAGTGTGCTCTCTCAATACAGAATCAGTGTGGTCTCTCAATACAGAATCAGTGTGGTCTCTCAATACAGAATCAGTGTGGTCTCTCAATATAGAATCAGTGTGGTCTCTCAATACAGAATCAGTGTGCTCTCTCAATACAGAATCAGTGTGCTCTCGCAATACAGAATCAGTGTGGTCTCCCCCCGCCCCACACACACACACTATTTACAGCAGCAGAGCTTTGAATGGAAAGCACATTTGTCAGATGTGTATATGCTGTGGTTCTGTGGTAAAGGGAACATCTAAGATTAGGGAACAGAGTGAACAGTTTACATGATGATTAGAAGCAGCAACAGGGAATGTCAGGTTTGTAAAACTGTAAAAAAAACATATAATATAATATATGACTATAACTATTTATAGTGTTATCTAAGGATGTTTTATAAAAATCAGCCCATGATCGTGTTCATTAAAAGGCTATAAACTGTATTGCAAAGTTAAAAATGAGATTAACAGACTGTGAACATGCAGCGTTATAAAACACGTAACTAAAGAAGGATAATGAGATTTTATGACATGGCGTGAATCAACATTATGCTGTAGAAATAAATCTCCTTGTTAATTACTATACACATAATCTAAAGCATTCCTCACATTTCAACTGTCACAGGTTCAATATTATGTATGCGTAAGGTTTAAAATAAACATGAAATATTGTATTCTGTGTATAGATATGTATTTGGAAGCAGTCCAATGATAGGCTGGTATTCGGGTATGTGTTCCTATTAAACAGACTTAAAGTTATCCATGGTTAGCATGGTAAACTGGTCTACCATTGTATAGGTTCATTCTATGTGAGATTGATGTGTCAGCTAATGTGAAGCAGGTGTTTTAGTCAAGGAATTCTATAGGATTAAGAGCCAAATGAGATGCAACTCATATAAGCTTAGAGGGGGCTGCACGTATTTGAATTGCCCGGGTGAAATGATCTAACAACTACCTCCTGACCTGTTCTGAAAGGGTGTCCTCAGTTGAAGGTAATGGCTAATTACTATTTTGACTGCAAGTTAGGAGACAAGCATTATTCGATTAGAAGAATGGGTTGCAATACTTGTGTTGTTTCTGTATTTTGAATAACCAATGAATGTAAACCAATGTAATCATGTGTTGGCTATTATAATCATCTGTTAAGAATAATCTTTCATGAATCTATAAACAGTGTCATTTGAATAATTATAAAAGTAGAGTGGACTGATTCATTATATATTAATAAAGTTACCACACCCTGCATATGGTCTGAGCTTTCTGCAGCTATAAGATATATAGATATTAAAACATGCTTTTATTTCATATGAAAAAGAATTCAATGAATTTTTTGACATAATGTTATGTCTTTTTTTCTAATTTAGTGACTGTCACCTTGCTTTGTGGATTTAAGAAACAAATACAAATAAATGAGCTTTGCTTTTACACAAGTATCTGACATTGCGTTTCTTTCCTTGAGTATATTACAGGGAGTCGTGACATTTTAACAGCATGTACACATATTGCTCGTGAAGACTCAGATTGGGGTTGGTCACACTCTTGTAAGCAAGGGCTCTGTGTTGATAAAGCACACGCCCTCCTTCCGTTGCTTGACATTTCTTCACCTGTCCCAATGCTTGATGGAGGATATGTGGCAAAAGATCTTGAATGACTGAAGCGTGTTCCTCTGCATTGCGGTACAATGGTGAACCTGCGTCTCTAAAGAGAAAGGGAGAAGTAATGAAGCAGGTAGAAAATCAAGATAACAGCGATGGAACGGGAAATGAGTTCAGAAGAAACACACAAAATAAAATATAAGGAACTGCATGAGGGGCATTCACAAGAAATCAAGAAACTAAAGAGCACACAGTATAACATCACCATGAGCTCCTAATGTAGCACCACACACTGACCCTGTATCACACACACAGTATAACATAACCATGAGCTCCTAATGTAGCACCACACACTGACCCTGTATCACACACACAGTATAACATAACCATGAGCTCCTAATGTACCACCACACACTGACCCTGTATCACACACAGTGTAACATCACCATGAGCTCCTAATGTAGCACCACACACTGACCCTGTATCACACACACAGTATAACATAACCATGAGCTCCTAATGAACCACCACACACTGACCCTGTATCACACACACAGTATAACATAACCATGAGCTCCTAATGTAGCACCACACACTGACCCTGTATCACACACAGTATAACATAACCATGAGCTCCTAATGTAGCACCACACACTGACCCTGTATCACACACAGTATAACATAACCATGAGCTCCTAATGTAGCACCACACACTGACCCTGTATCACACACACAGTATAACATCACCATGAGCTCCTAATGTAGCACCACACACTGACTCTGTATCACACACAGTATAACATAACCATGAGCTCCTAATGAACCACCACACACTGACCCTGTATCACACACACAGTATAACATAACCATGAGCTCCTAATGTAGCACCACACACTGACCCTGTATCACACACACAGTATAACATAACCATGAGCTCCTAATGTACCACCACACACTGACCCTGTATCACACACACAGTATAACATAACCATGAGCTCCTAATGTAGCACCACACACTGACCCTGTATCACACACACAGTATAACATAACCATGAGCTCCTAATGTACCACCACACACTGACCCTGTATCACACACACAGTATAACATAACCATGAGCTCCTAATGTAGCACCACACACTGACCCTGTATCACACACAGTATAACATAACCATGAGCTCCTAATGAACCACCACACACTGACCCTGTATCACACACAGTATAACATAACCATGAGCTCCTAATGTAGCACCACACACTGACCCTGTATCACACACAGTATAACATAACCATGAGCTCCTAATGAACCACCACACACTGACCCTGTATCACACACACAGTATAACATAACCATGAGCTCCTAATGTACCACCACACACTGACCCTGTATCACACACAGTATAACATAACCATGAGCTCCTAATGTAGCACCGCACACTGACCCTGTATCACACACACAGTATAACATAACCATGAGCTCCTAATGAACCACCACACACTGACCCTGTATCACACAGTATAACATAACCATGAGCTCCTAATGTAGCACCACACACTGACCCTGTATCACACACAGTATAACAACCATGAGCTCCTAATGTAGCACCACACACTGACCCTGTATCACACACACAGTATAACATAACCATGAGCTCCTAATGTAGCACCACACACTGACCCTGTATCACACACACAGTATAACATAACCATGAGCTCCTAATGAACCACCACACACTGACCCTGTATCACACACACAGTATAACATAACCATGAGCTCCTAATGTAGCACCACACACTGACCCTGTATCACACACACAGTATAACATAACCATGAGCTCCTAATGTACCACCACACACTGACCCTGTATCACACACACAGTATAACATAACCATGAGCTCCTAATGTAGCACCACACACTGACCCTGTATCACACACACAGTATAACATAACCATGAGCTCCTAATGTACCACCACACACTGACCCTGTATCACACACACAGTATAACATAACCATGAGCTCCTAATGTAGCACCACACACTGACCCTGTATCACACACACAGTATAACATAACCATGAGCTCCTAATGTACCACCACACACTGACCCTGTATCACACACACAGTATAACATAACCATGAGCTCCTAATGTAGCACCACACACTGACCCTGTATCACACACAGTATAACATAACCATGAGCTCCTAATGTAGCACCACACACTGACCCTGTATCACACACAGTATAACATAACCATGAGCTCCTAATGTACCACCACACACTGACCCTGTATCACACACAGTATAACATAACCATGAGCTCCTAATGTAGCACCACACACTGACCCTGTATCACACACAGTATAACATAACCATGAGCTCCTAATGTAGCACCACACACTGACCCTGTATCACACACACAGTATAACATAACCATGAGCTCCTAATGTAGCACCACACACTGACCCTGTATCACACACAGTATAACATAACCATGAGCTCCTAATGTAGCACCACACACTGACCCTGTATCACACACAGTATAACATAACCATGAGCTCCTAATGTACCACCACACACTGACCCTGTATCACACACAGTATAACATAACCATGAGCTCCTAATGTAGCACCACACACTGACCCTGTATCACACACACAGTATAACATAACCATGAGCTCCTAATGTAGCACCACACACTGACCCTGTATCACACACAGTATAACATAACCATGAGCTCCTAATGTACCACCACACACTGACCCTGTATCACACACAGTATAACATAACCATGAGCTCCTAATGAACCACCACACACTGACCCTGTATCACACACAGTATAACATAACCATGAGCTCCTAATGTAGCACCACACACTGACCCTGTATCACACACAGTATAACATAACCATGAGCTCCTAATGTAGCACCACACACTGACCCTGTATCACACACAGTATAACATAACCATGAGCTCCTAATGTACCACCACACACTGACCCTGTATCACACACAGTATAACATAACCATGAGCTCCTAATGTAGCACCACACACTGACCCTGTATCACACACAGTATAACATAACCATGAGCTCCTAATGTAGCACCACACACTGACCCTGTATCACACACAGTATAACATAACCATGAGCTCCTAATGTAGCACCACACACTGACCCTGTATCACACACAGTATAACATAACCATGAGCTCCTAATGTAGCACCACACACTGACCCTGTATCACACACAGTATAACATAACCATGAGCTCCTAATGTAGCACCACACACTGACCCTGTATCACACACAGTATAACATAACCATGAGCTCCTAATGTAGCACCACACACTGACCCTGTATCACACACACAGTATAACATAACCATGAGCTCCTAATGTAGCACCACACACTGACCCTGTATCACACACACAGTATAACATAACCATGAGCTCCTAATGTAGCACCACACACTGACCCTGTATCACACACACAGTATAACATAACCATGAGCTCCTAATGTACCACCACACACTGACCCTGTATCACACACAGTATAACATAACCATGAGCTCCTAATGTAGCACCACACACTGACCCTGTATCACACACAGTATAACATAACCATGAGCTCCTAATGTAGCACCACACACTGACCCTGTATCACACACACAGTATAACATAACCATGAGCTCCTAATGTAGCACCACACACTGACCCTGTATCACACACACAGTATAACATAACCATGAGCTCCTAATGAACCACCACACACTGACCCTGTATCACACACAGTATAACATAACCATGAGCTCCTAATGTAGCACCACACACTGACCCTGTATCACACACAGTATAACATAACCATGAGCTCCTAATGAACCACCACACACTGACCCTGTATCACACACAGTATAACATAACCATGAGCTCCTAATGTAGCACCACACACTGACCCTGTATCACACACACAGTATAACATAACCATGAGCTCCTAATGTAGCACCACACACTGACCCTGTATCACACACACAGTATAACATAACCATGAGCTCCTAATGTAGCACCACACACTGACCCTGTATCACACACAGTATAACATAACCATGAGCTCCTAATGCATTCCTAACAGCTAAAGGAAGGAAGGACGAAATTGATATTTCATACCGTTCAGCTGACTGGCTTTGCAACTGTGCTGTAGATGACAGAGTCTTCTAAAGGGATGTCCTTTTCATCTATCAGTGCGCTGAGAGACCAAGAATATTACACAATGATTTTAAACAACAACAAGAATAATAATCATCACAATAATCATCAAATGATAATAATAATACTGGGAGCACACACATTATTGTGCTTTCCAGCAAGTGATTAACACACTTCAAATACACACGTCTTTAACCCTTTTCTTTTCTTTTGGTATGCTCTGTTTTCTAAAGTAGCAGGGCACCTTTTTTGTTAAAGAAAACTATTTTATTGAGTTTCTTTTTGTTTTAAAGACCCAGTTTATTGTCTCTGTGTTTAGTTCTCTGTGTTTATTGTCTCTGTGTTTAGTTCTCTGTGTTTATTGTCTCTGTGTTTAGTTCTCTGTGTTTCTTGTCTCTTTGTTTAGTTCTCTGTGTTTCTTGTCTCTTTGTTTAGTTCTCTGTGTTTATTGTCTCTTTGTTTAGTTCTCTGTGTTTATTGTCTCTGTTTAGTTCTCTGTGTTTATTGTCTCTGTGTTTAGTTCTCTGTGTTTATTGTCTCTGTGTTTAGTTCTCTGTGTTCATTGTCTCTGTTTAGTTCTCTGTGTTTATTGTCTCTGTTTAGTTCTCTGTGTTTATTGTCTCTGTGTTTAGTTCTCTGTGTTTCTTGTCTCTTTGTTTAGTTCTCTGTGTTTATTGTCTCTTTGTTTAGTTCTCTGTGTTTATTGTCTCTTTGTTTAGTTCTCTGTGTTTCTTGTCTCTTTGTTTAGTTCTCTGTGTTTATTGTCTCTTTGTTTAGTTCTCTGTGTTTATTGTCTCTTTGTTTAGTTCTCTGTGTTTATTGTCTCTGTGTTTAGTTCTCTGTGTTTATTGTCTCTGTGTTTAGTTCTCTGTGTTTCTTGTCTTTTTGTTTAGTTCTCTGTGTTTATTGTCTTTGTTTAGTTCTCTGTGTTTATTGTCTCTGTGTTTTGTTCTCTGTGTTTATTGTCTCTGTTTAGTTCTCTGTGTTTATTGTCTCTGTGTTTAGTTCTCTGTGTTCATTGTCTCTGTGTTAGTTCTCTGTGTTTATTGTCTCTATGTTTAGTTCTCTGTGTTTATTGTCTCTGTTTAGTTCTCTGTGTTTATTGTCTCTGTGTTTAGTTCTCTGTGTTTATTGTCTCTGTGTTTAGTTCTCTGTGTTTATTGTCTCTGTGTTTAGTTCTCTGTGTTTATTGTCTCTGTTTAGTTCTCTGTGTTTATTGTCTCTTTGTTTAGTTCTCTGTGTTTATTGTCTCTTTGTTTAGTTCTCTGTGTTTATTGTCTCTTTGTTTAGTTCTCTGTGTTTATTGTCTCTGTGTTTAGTTCTCTGTGTTTATTGTCTCTGTGTTTAGTTCTCTGTGTTTCTTGTCTTTTTGTTTAGTTCTCTGTGTTTATTGTCTTTGTTTAGTTCTCTGTGTTTATTGTCTCTGTGTTTTGTTCTCTGTGTTTATTGTCTCTGTTTAGTTCTCTGTGTTTATTGTCTCTGTGTTTAGTTCTCTGTGTTCATTGTCTCTGTTTAGTTCTCTGTGTTTATTGTCTCTATGTTTAGTTCTCTGTGTTTATTGTCTATGTTTAGTTCTCTGTGTTTATTGTCTCTGTGTTTAGTTCTCTGTGTTTATTGTCTCTGTGTTTAGTTCTCTGTGTTTATTGTCTCTGTGTTTAGTTCTCTGTGTTCATTGTCTCTGTTTAGTTCTCTGTGTTTATTGTCTCTGTGTTTAGTTCTCTGTGTTTATTGTCTCTTTGTTTTGTTCTCTGTGTTTCTTGTCTCTGTTTAGTTCTCTGTGTTCATTGTCTCTGTTTAGTTCTCTGTGTTTATTGTCTCTGTGTTTAGTTCTCTGTGTTTATTGTCTCTGTTTAGTTCTCTGTGTTTATTGTCTCTGTGTTTTGTTCTCTCTGCACCGCTGTGTTGTGTAAGTGCAGGACAGACAACCCTTGCTGTGTTCTCTGAGTTTATTGTATTTTTCTTTTTTCAAACACATTTTACTATAAATGCATTTTTATTTTATTTTTCTTCCTTTTATTTTTGACCTGAAAACTGTTTTAGTTTAAAGAACAAATGGGTTTAAAGCCCCCACTTCTCTGTGTGGGTTTTTGTGTGTATCTCTGCACTGGTGGTGTTTGCAGTGCAGGTGGTGTGTCTTGTGTGTGTGTGTCTCTGCACTGCTGGTGTTTGCAGTGCAGGTGGTG
This sequence comes from Acipenser oxyrinchus oxyrinchus, assembly GCA_030684275.1. NCBI lineage: Eukaryota > Metazoa > Chordata > Actinopteri > Acipenseriformes > Acipenseridae > Acipenser > Acipenser oxyrinchus. Next base: position 4,485,323 of record CM060278.1, on the reverse strand, counting down.
TGTCTTGTGTGTGTGTGTCTCTGCACTGGTGGTGTTTGCAGTGCAGGTGGTGTGTCTTGTGTGTGTGTGTCTCTGCACTGGTGGTGTTTGCAGTGCAGGTGGTGTGTCTTGTGTGTGTGTGTGTCTGCACTGCTGGTGTTTGCAGTGCAGGTGGTGTGTCTTGTGTGTGTGTGTCTCTGCACTGGTGGTGTTTGCAGTGCAGGTGGTGTGTCTTGTGTGTGTGTATCTCTGCACTACTGGTGTTTGCAGTGCAGGTGGTGTGTCTTGTGTGTGTGTGTCTGCACTGCTGGTGTTTGCAGTGCAGGTGGTGTGTCTTGTGTGTGTGTGTCTCTGCACTGGTGGTGTTTGCAGTGCAGGTGGTGTGTCTTGTGTGTGTGTATCTCTGCACTACTGGTGTTTGCAGTGCAGGTGGTGTGTCTTGTGTGTGTGTGTGTGTGTGTATCTGCACTACTGGTGTTTGCAGTGCAGGTGGTGTGTCTTGTGCGTGTGTATCTCTGCACTGGTGGTGTTTGCAGTGCAGGTGGTGTGTCTTGTGTGTGTGTATCTCTGCACTACTGGTGTTTGCAGTGCAGGTGGTGTGTCTTGTGTGTGTGTGTATCTGCACTACTGGTGTTTGCAGTGCAGGTGGTGTGTCTTGTGCGTGTGTATCTCTGCACTGGTGGTGTTTGCAGTGCAGGTGGTGTGTCTTGTGTGTGTGTATCTCTGCACTACTGGTGTTTGCAGTGCAGGTGGTGTGTCTTGTGTGTGTGTGTGTGTATCTGCACTGCTGGTGTTTGCAGTGCAGGTGGTGTGTCTTGTGCGTGTGTATCTCTGCACTGGTGGTGTTTGCAGTGCAGGTGGTGTGTCTTGTGTGTGTGTATCTCTGCACTACTGGTGTTTGCAGTGCAGGTGGTGTGTCTTGTGTGTGTGTGTGTATCTGCACTGCTGGTGTTTGCAGTGCAGGTGGTGTGTCTTGTGTGTGTGTGTCTCTGCACTGGTGGTGTTTGCAGTGCAGGTGGTGTGTCTTGTGCGTGTGTATCTCTGCACTGGTGGTGTTTGCAGTGCAGGTGGTGTGTCTTGTGTGTGTGTGTCTCTGCACTGCTGGTGTTTGCAGTGCAGGTGGTGTGTCTTGTGTGTATCTCTGCACTGCTGGTGTTTGCAGTGCAGGTGGTGTGTCTTGTGTGTGTGTATCTCTGCACTGCTGGTGTTTGCAGTGCAGGTGGTGAGTCTTGTGTGTGTGTGTGTGTGTGTATCTGCACTGGTGGTGTTTGCAGTGCAGGTGGTGTGTCTTGTGTGTGTATCTGCACTGCTGGTGTTTGCAGTGCAGGTGGTGTGTCTTGTGTGTGTGTGTGTCTCTGCACTGCTGGTGTTTGCAGTGCAGGTGGTGTGTCTTGTGTGTGTGTGTCTCTGCACTGGTGGTGTTTGCAGTGCAGGTGGTGTGTCTTGTGTGTGTATCTGCACTGCTGGTGTTTGCAGTGCAGGTGGTGTGTCTTGTGTGTGTGTGTATCTGCACTGCTGGTGTTTGCAGTGCAGGTGGTGTGTCTTGTGTGTGTGTATCTCTGCACTGCTGGTGTTTGCAGTGCAGGTGGTGTGTCTTGTGTGTGTGTATCTCTGCATTGGTGGTGTTTGCAGTGCAGGTGGTGTGTCTTGTGTGTGTGTGTCTCTGCACTGCTGGTGTTTGCAGTGCAGGTGGTGTGTCTTGTGTGTATCTCTGCACTGCTGGTGTTTGCAGTGCAGGTGGTGTGTCTTGTGTGTGTGTGTCTCTGCACTGCTGGTGTTTGCAGTGCAGGTGGTGTGTCTTGTGTGTATCTCTGCACTGCTGGTGTTTGCAGTGCAGGTGGTGTGTCTTGTGTGTGTGTATCTCTGCACTGCTGGTGTTTGCAGTGCAGGTGGTGTGTCTTGTGTGTGTATCTGCACTGCTGGTGTTTGCACTGCAGGTGGTGTGTCTTGTGTGTGTATCTGCACTGGTGGTGTTTGCAGTGCAGGTGGTGTGTCTTGTGTGTGTGTGTGTCTCTGCACTGCTGGTGTTTGCAGTGCAGGTGGTGTGTCTTGTGTGTGTATCTGCACTGGTGGTGTTTGCAGTGCAGGTGGTGTGTCTTGTGTGTGTGTGTCTCTGCACTGCTGGTGTTTGCAGTGCAGGTGGTGTGTCTTGTGTGTGTATCTCTGCACTGCTGGTGTTTGCAGTGCAGGTGGTGTGTCTTGTGTGTGTATCTGCACTGCTGGTGTTTGCAGTGCAGGTGGTGTGTCTTGTGTGTGTATCTGCACTGCTGGTGTTTGCAGTGCAGGTGGTGTGTCTTGTGTGTGTATCTGCACTGCTGGTGTTTGCAGTGCAGGTGGTGTGTCTTGTGTGTGTATCTGCACTGCTGGTGTTTGCAGTGCAGGTGGTGTGTCTTGTGTGTCTCTGCACTGCTGGTGTTTGCAGTGCAGGTGGTGTGTCTTGTGTGTGTATCTGCACTGCTGGTGTTTGCAGTGCAGGTGGTGTGTCTTGTGTGTGTATCTGCACTGGTGGTGTTTGCAGTGCAGGTGGTGTGTCTTGTGTGTGTGTGTCTCTGCACTGCTGGTGTTTGCAGTGCAGGTGGTGTGTCTTGTGTGTGTGTGTCTCTGCACTGCTGGTGTTTGCAGTGCAGGTGGTGTGTCTTGTGTGTGTGTGTCTCTGCACTGCTGGTGTTTGCAGTGCAGGTGGTGTGTCTTGTGTGTGTGTGTCTCTGCACTGCTGGTGTTTGCAGTGCAGGTGGTGTGTCTTGTGTGTGTGTGTCTCTGCACTGCTGGTGTTTGCAGTGCAGGTGGTGTGTCTTGTGTGTGTGTGTCTCTGCACTGCTGGTGTTTGCAGTGCAGGTGGTGTGTCTTGTGTGTGTGTGTCTCTGCACTGCTGGTGTTTGCAGTGCAGGTGGTGTGTCTTGTGTGTGTGTGTCTCTGCACTGCTGGTGTTTGCAGTGCAGGTGGTGTGTCTTGTGTGTGTGTGTCTCTGCACTGCTGGTGTTTGCAGTGCAGGTGGTGTGTCTTGTGTGTGTGTGTCTCTGCACTGCTGGTGTTTGCAGTGCAGGTGGTGTGTCTTGTGTGTGTGTGTCTCTGCACTGCTGGTGTTTGCAGTGCAGGTGGTGTGTCTTGTGTGTGTGTGTCTCTGCACTGCTGGTGTTTGCAGTGCAGGTGGTGTGTCTTGTGTGTGTGTATCTCTGCACTGCTGGTGTTTGCAGTGCAGGTGGTGTGTCTTGTGTGTGTGTATCTCTGCACTGGTGGTGTTTGCAGTGCAGGTGGTGTGTCTTGTGTGTGTGTGTCTCTGCACTGCTGGTGTTTGCAGTGCAGGTGGTGTGTCTTGTGTGTGTGTGTCTCTGCACTGCTGGTGTTTGCAGTGCAGGTGGTGTGTCTTGTGTGTGTGTGTCTCTGCACTGCTGGTGTTTGCAGTGCAGGTGGTGTCTTGGTGTGTCTTGGTGTGTCTTATCGGGCTGTATAGAATGATAAATACGATTGTGATGAAACAATAGATTTGTTACCACTGTCGATATAATCCCCTGCCATTCTACTGACTGGTCATTGTGTGACCTGCATTGCAATGGAAGGTCTTTCAATCAGAAAAAGACATGTGTCTATATTTACTGAGGCTGGTTTCTCTCCTGGAACTGGATGGATCCGTAGTGTATCTCCTCTACATGCTCTTGTGTTCCTCTGCTAGAAGGTAATCCATTTACATTTTCATATATTGCATTTATAACCTTCAAAAAACAGAAAAAAAGAATAAAAGATGAATCATAATGTGCAGTAGATGTCGACTCTTGAGAAAAGAATAATTAAATGAACACAGCAAACTGGGACTGTAACGCAAATCACTCGGATAGAATGGTTTGTGCAAATATACAAGACACTGAGTTTGCAGCGCCATTTCATCATTCCACTTCCTTACTCTCGCAGTGTGTAAATATCTTCTTGAAAGTAACATAACAGCACATTTATTACCAGCCTTACAGGGGGCTCCTAATAAAGGTTATTTTGAGGTGAATTCCTGAAAACCGAGTCTACCAGACATGAAGTCCATTGTATTAATGATTGCTGTTGCTAAGACCCCGTTTTACATATACATATATATATATATATATATATATATGGGGTCCTTCATGTTTATTAATAAGTAATTGGGGTTACCGTCAGCTCCTGATTCCCTCCTTCACTTTTCACATTCACTTTTTCGATTGGTTGGTCTTTCTTGTTCCTTTTGAAGTATAAAACAGAAAATGCTATTCAGTGAGTGACGACATTGTTATTAGAGGATGTCATCATGTGTCCTGGGACCTCAAGTCGATTTGGTGTGGCGCTCTGTCTCGCTGGAGCTGCCTCCACATTCTGACTGACATCACTGAGCTGTCAGAGACCAGGCTGGGGTGGAAGTGAACTGAAAGCACAGCCCTGACTGGAGGGTCACATGTACCTGGCTTGATTGCCATGGGTAGCTGAGGCTTATAAAGACTGAGGTGCAGGTGGGAGCTGCAGTCCTGTACCTACACTACTCCATGCTTGTTAATGGGTGCCAATACTTCCCTGTCAATCGAAGGATCATATTTGTTTCTGTGTTTAGTTTCCTGCCTGAAACTTTACATTCTTTCAAGTTCTAATTCATTTGAGGTATTTTGTTAGCGGTACTCACCGCTTGATGCAAATGATAATCACCAGGATAAGCAAGATGATCACAGGCACGCTCCCAGCCACTGCATATATTAACATGCTCATTCCCATGATCGCTGTACAAGACAAGAAAACACAAAGAAGGAAAGGGTTTGCATTCCCAGCACAGCACAGCACAGATCTTACTAACTAGAATAAAGAAACGGTTTGCATTCCCAGCACAGCACAGATCTTACTAACTAGAGTAAAGAAAGGGTTTGCATTATCAGCACAGCACAGCACAGATCTTACTAACTAGAATAAAGAAGTTTGCATTATCAGCACAGCACAGATCTTACTAACTAAAGTAAAGAAAGGGTTTGCATTATCAGCACAGCACAGATCTTACTAACTAGAGTAAAGAAAGGGTTTGCATTATCAGCACAGATCTTACTAACTAGAGTAAAGAAAGGGTTTGCATTATCAGCACAGATCTTACTAACTAGAATGAAGAAAGGGTTTGCATTATCAGCACAGCACAGATCTTACTAACTAGAGTAAAGAAAGGGTTTGCATTATCAGCACAGATCTTACTAACTAGAATAAAGAAAGGGTTTGCATTATCAGCACAGATCTTACTAACTAGAATGAAGAAAGGGTTTGCATTATCAGCACAGATCTTACTAACTAGAATGAAGAAAGGGTTTGCATTATCAGCACAGATCTTACTAACTAGAATGAAGAAAGGGTTTGCATTATCAGCACAGATCTTACTAACTAGAATGAAGAAAGGGTTTGCATTATCAGCACAGATCTTACTAACTAGAATGAAGAAAGGGTTTGCATTATCAGCACAGATCTTACTAACTAGAATGAAGAAAGGGTTTGCATTATCAGCACAGATCTTACTAACTAGAATGAAGAAAGGGTTTGCGTTATCAGCACAGCACAGATCTTACTAACTAGAATAAAGAAAGGGTTTGCATTATCAGCACAGAGCTTACTAACTAGAGTAAAGAAAGGGTTTGCATTATCAGCACAGATCTTACTAACTAGAATGAAGAAAGGGTTTGCATTATCAGCACAGCACAGATCTTACTAACTAGAGTAAAGAAAGGGTTTGCATTATCAGCACAGATCTTACTAACTAGAATGAAGAAAGGGTTTGCATTATCAGCACAGATCTTACTAACTAGAATGAAGAAAGGGTTTGCATTATCAGCACAGATCTTACTAACTAGAATGAAGAAAGGGTTTGCATTATCAGCACAGCACAGATCTTACTAACTAGAATAAAGAAAGGGTTTGCATTATCAGCACAGAGCTTACTAACTAGAGTAAAGAAAGGGTTTGCATTATCAGCACAGCACAGATCTTACTAACTAGAGTAAAGAAAGGGTTTGCATTATCAGCACAGCACAGATCTTACTAACTAGAATGAAGAAAGGGTTTGCGTTATCAGCACAGCACAGATCTTACTAACTAGAATGAAGAAAGGGTTTGCGTTATCAGCACAGCACAGATCTTACTAACTAGAATGAAGAAAGGGTTTGCATTATCAGCACAGATCTTACTAACTAGAATGAAGAAAGGGTTTGCATTATCAGCACAGCACAGCACAGATCTTACTAACTAGAATAAAGAAGTTTGCATTATCAGCACAGCACAGATCTTACTAACTAAAGTAAAGAAAGGGTTTGCATTATCAGCACAGCACAGATCTTACTAACTAGAGTAAAGAAAGGGTTTGCATTATCAGCACAGATCTTACTAACTAGAGTAAAGAAAGGGTTTGCATTATCAGCACAGATCTTACTAACTAGAATGAAGAAAGGGTTTGCATTATCAGCACAGCACAGATCTTACTAACTAGAGTAAAGAAAGGGTTTGCATTATCAGCACAGATCTTACTAACTAGAATAAAGAAAGGGTTTGCATTATCAGCACAGATCTTACTAACTAGAATGAAGAAAGGGTTTGCATTATCAGCACAGATCTTACTAACTAGAATGAAGAAAGGGTTTGCATTATCAGCACAGATCTTACTAACTAGAATGAAGAAAGGGTTTGCATTATCAGCACAGATCTTACTAACTAGAATGAAGAAAGGGTTTGCATTATCAGCACAGATCTTACTAACTAGAATGAAGAAAGGGTTTGCATTATCAGCACAGATCTTACTAACTAGAATGAAGAAAGGGTTTGCATTATCAGCACAGATCTTACTAACTAGAATGAAGAAAGGGTTTGCATTATCAGCACAGCACAGATCTTACTAACTAGAATAAAGAAAGGGTTTGCATTATCAGCACAGAGCTTACTAACTAGAGTAAAGAAAGGGTTTGCATTATCAGCACAGATCTTACTAACTAGAATGAAGAAAGGGTTTGCATTATCAGCACAGCACAGATCTTACTAACTAGAGTAAAGAAAGGGTTTGCATTATCAGCACAGATCTTACTAACTAGAATGAAGAAAGGGTTTGCATTATCAGCACAGATCTTACTAACTAGAATGAAGAAAGGGTTTGCATTATCAGCACAGATCTTACTAACTAGAATGAAGAAAGGGTTTGCGTTATCAGCACAGCACAGATCTTACTAACTAGAATAAAGAAAGGGTTTGCATTATCAGCACAGAGCTTACTAACTAGAGTAAAGAAAGGGTTTGCATTATCAGCACAGCACAGATCTTACTAACTAGAGTAAAGAAAGGGTTTGCATTATCAGCACAGCACAGATCTTACTAACTAGAATGAAGAAAGGGTTTGCGTTATCAGCACAGCACAGATCTTACTAACTAGAATGAAGAAAGGGTTTGCGTTATCAGCACAGCACAGATCTTACTAACTAGAATGAAGAAAGGGTTTGCATTATCAGCACAGATCTTACTAACTAGAGTAAAGAAAGGGTTTGCATTATCAGCACAGATCTTACTAACTAGAATGAAGAAAGGGTTTGCATTATCAGCACAGATCTTACTAACTAGAATAAAGAAAGGGTTTGCATTATCAGCACAGCACAGATCTTACTAACTAGAATGAAGAAAGGGTTTGCATTATCAGCACAGATCTTACTAACTAGAATGAAGAAAGGGTTTGCATTCCCGGCACAGCACAGATCTTACTAACTAGAGTAAAGAAAGGGTTTGCATTATCAGCACAGCACAGATCTTACTAACTAGAATGAAGAAAGGGTTTGCATTATCAGCACAGATCTTACTAACTAGAATAAAGAAAGGGTTTGCATTATCAGCACAGCACAGATCTTACTAACTAGAGTAAAGAAAGGGTTTGCATTATCAGCACAGATCTTACTAACTAGAATGAAGAAAGGGTTTGCATTATCAGCACAGATCTTACTAACTAGAATGAAGAAAGGGTTTGCATTATCAGCACAGATCTTACTAACTAGAATGAAGAAAGGGTTTGCATTATCAGCACAGATCTTACTAACTAGAATGAAGAAAGGGTTTGCGTTATCAGCACAGCACAGCACAGCACAGATATTGCTAAATAGAATACATTGGTTGCATTGCATTAATGCTATAGAAATAAAGGAGTGCCATTTCATTTGAATTCTCTCACAGTACAAAGGGAAAGCGTTTCCCCTGCACCTTTTCTCCAGGGCCATACACTGCACTTCTACTATCCAATCAGAAGTGGCGTTCTTACCATTAGGAGCACTTATTACCTCATCACCTATTGTGTAAAACATATGAGTAATTATGAAGCGAAATATGAATGTCAAAAGATAAAGATCATATCTATATTTGAACAACCTTTGAAAACAAATTCTATCAAACGACTTTATTTTATTTATCCTTTTGTTTTGAACAATGTAAATCTTTAATTGTTTAAGTGCTGTTTCAATTCTTCAATACCCGTCTCCTCACGATACCTGCCTGTCACACTCAGATGAACCGAGGAAGAGTTCTGTGCGCCAAGAGAATTGTTAGCTTCACAATAATAATCTCCGCTGTCACTGGAGGTGATGCTGCTGAAATTCAGATGCTGCTGATGAGCTTTCTCCTCATTCCCATTTCCATCCCTCCTGAACCAGGTGTAGCTGCTGACTGGTGGGTTTGCATTGCTGGTGCAGGTCAGCGTCACTGAGCTCCCTTCCTCTATTCCACCGGGAGCCCTGACTGAGGCTGAGGTGTTCTTTGGGGAGTCTGAAAGTCAGCACAGAATGATCAGATACTTTGTTTCAGTAGGATACCCTTTAATGTGTTGAACTCAACAAGGGCATGTAAGGCAAACACAACGTTATTGATTGAAAGTATTCAATACAGTATATAATAGTGTTCATTAAAATGCCTCAGAGCCCTTGTTCACTGTACTCACATTTCACAATCAAGTTGATTTCTTCAGATTTAATGCTGCTGTTCTCAGCAGAAGCACAGCAGTACTTCCCAGAATGCTCATAAGAAACATTAAACTGAAGTTTGTTTGATTTCTCGTTGCTGATTGGCTGCCCCTCCCTGTACCAGACAATGCTGCTGTCACTCAGGGTGCAGCGGTCAAAGCCACAGGTCAGGGAAACGAAAGATCCTTCTTTCACAGTATGATCTGGAACAGGATGGTCCAGGGTAACCTTGGGCTCTTCATGGAATAAAAAGACATGTTAGTTAATGAACAAACACTCGATTCTAAAATCCGAGAAAAAACAAACCCACAAACATCTCAGCCCAGTAAGCACACATTCAGACATGGTCAGTGTTTACAAACCATTGGTTTAAACAAAGATTATTAGTGGGGCTTGCGAAGCAAGAGTCCCCACTTTAAATCATCTTCTTCTTCTTCTTCTTATTCTTTGGCACGCTACTCCTCTTACACTGTTTAATCTAGAAACGCCGTTCAAACTTTAAAACGTGTAGACCGGTCTGGAATAGTGTGCTTGTATACAACTTTGATATCTTTTATACTTTTTAAACTATTAAGCTTTTTGTCCTTTTTTTGTCCATCTTCATTCACTTTAATGGGACTTTTTTCAACATTCTAAAGCTCCCCATTGTTTGAAAGCTCCCAGACTTCCAACATTCTATTTACTGTAAACGATGTAACTTTTGACACAATTCAGCTACTTTGACCACTTTCCCAAAAAGTAAGACAAAATGTTAGAGGGTATGACATCTTCCTCTACTTCTCTGCTATTCAAATCTAAAACCAAAACAGAAATAACTTTTACCAATCAAGAGGTACAGCTGTTTTAGTAACCGCATCAACTAAATTTTCTCTAACTTTTCATCTTAATCACAACCCTAGAGACCTGCTAAAAAGCATTTGTAATAATAAAAACTTATTAAAACATTGGAGGAAACGTCTCAGAAACACTCACCAGTTATTGAAAGGGACACTCCAGTGGCACCAGTCCATTTACCAGCAGGTTGATTTGTTTCAAATCTAAAATAATATCTGTCAGCATCGTTGCTTTGCAGATCACGTATCTGTAGCGTGCAGTTCTTCACTTTGTTCCCCAGATACTCTATCCGGTTTTTATATTCAGGACTCACATTGATCCGAGTGCTGTGATACATGTATGTGTCTCGATCAGTAATACCAGGACTAGAACTCCTGAACCACTTTACAGTTTCTACAGTTAAAACTTTGCCCTCATAGTTTTCAGGATAATAATATGTACAGGGTATGACCACAGAGGATCCTCTCAATGCACACATCTCTTGCGGAGGATAATTCACTCCCCAATCACCACCCTGAACAGCTGAAAAAGATTACATTGTGAACATCAACATAGAATAACATATCATTCAACATGCTTACTTCAAAAAGACATGTGTCTCTGTGTCTATAGAATAATGCAGATACATGGAGGAGAGGAAGGAAATGACACAGGAAAAGATCCCAGACTGTATTAAAACTACTTCCTGCACATGACTATTCATGAATTCATCGTTGAATCTGAAACCAGGGAATTAAAAGCAAACCCTGTAAGGATATACAGCGGCCGCTTGAGATCCTGTTTCATGTTGATATTCACTCACGTGGTTTATGTGTGTGTCTCAGATTAGGGGAGTTCTCAATGGGAAGGCAAGGTTTCAGCATTGCTGTTAATGCAGTTGTGTTTTCAAGGAATCTAATGCTATGTCTGGGTTTGATTGTAAAGCTCCACAGCACAAGACAGTACTGCATGTGTTAAATGGGTGCTGTTCTTGTGTGTATTCCACAGACACACTGTCCGCTGTTTGAAGGCAGGACTCACATCCTGCTTTTCAATGGGTTTCTTTTTAAATTGAAGATGAGAAGTGCAATGCCAGGGTAACATATTGTCAATGAACCAAAATCCATGATAATGAGGGCTTTTCTTACTGAGTTCAAACAGAGCTTGAGAATGTCATGTTTAACAGCTCTAGTGCTGGCAGGAGCTGCCTGCTGCTCAACAAGCTTACAGAGTGTCAGTGTGAACGGGTCTGAACAGTGAAGGCTGCACTGCAGAGGGTGTGCTAAACAGACACCAGTTACATGGAGTTTATTAAACACACTGCGACACACCCCAGTTTAAAACACTCGCATATCCTGTCAGAATGTTCCACTTGTTTTAAATATCCACCCAAAGTACTGTCACTGTGCAATACAATAATAATAATAATAATAATAATAATAATAATAATAATAATAATAATAATAATAATAATAATAGCTGACAGCTCTTGTTCCTCAATCCGTTTTCAGCATGCAAGCTGGAACTCTGGGTTTAATATGGGGGATCATACATGTTTACTGCTGCTTCTACCAGCGCCACCTGTAATAACAGGAGAGCAGCACGTCTTACCTGACAGTGAGAGAAGCGACAGCACTAGCAGGCAGTTTGTTTCCACTGTAAACATCTTCACTCCTAAAATCTGATGAAGGGAAACAGTATTAGTGTGCATGTCCTTCCCTTGTACTGTACAAAAACAATCTGTCTACTAAACAAAGAGCTTCCCATTTATTATGAGAGAGAGAGAGAGAGAGAGACAGAGAGAGAGAGAGAGAGAGAGAGACAGAGAGAGAGAGACAGAGAGAGAGACAGAGAGAGAGACAGAGAGAGAGAGAGAGAGATAGATAGATAGATAGATAGATAGATAGATAGATAGATAGATAGATAGATAGATAGATAGATAGATAGATAGATAGGGCGACTTACAATCGTAAGCAAATACATTTCAAGTATCACAGTACAAGTAATAATACAATTAAGAGCAAGCGATAGATATTTAACAATAAACATATGACATACTGGCAAGAACTGCAATTGCAATCTGCATCAGCACTTTTATTTGTCTGAAAGAGAAAATAAAAAGACTCATTTGCATTTGTAAAACAAACAGCACCTCGTTTTGGAGTGACCACAAGCCCCACAATTCAGCGCTGTTATTTCAGGGTTTGGTAATGTTATTGGCTGTGCTTCTACTGTCTGAAAAAAAAAACGTGCTAATGGCAATTTGGGCTAAATGGTTTTGAGAAATTAGCCGATGATGCTAATTTAGTGCTAAATATATTGTCTGGTATATGAAAAGCAGCAGCTAACTGTAAACTAATAAAAATGACAGAAACATTAATATCCATCCTGCCATACATGTCATGTTTCTTATTGGGGTCGAGAGTATTTTAATGATCTAAATAAGGACAATCTTAACTGTGCTTTAATACAGCTAAGGGTTTGCACCTGTTAGCATGACTGAGCAATAAAATACACTGAAACGAGGCTTGAACAAGCTGCCACTGTTCAGATCAGCTCACAATCCACCCCCTGGATAATGAGTCTCTATACCTGTCAGGGAAGGGGTTTAAAATACACTGAAACGAGGCCTGAACAAGCTGCCATTGTTCAGATCAGCTCACAATCCATCCCCTGGATAATGAGTCTCTATACCTGTCAGGGAAGGGGTTTAAAATACACTGAAACGAGGCCTGAACAAGCTGCCACTGTTCAGATCAGCTCACAATCCACCCCCTGGATAATGAGTCTCTATACCTGTCAGGGAAGGGGTTTAAAATACACTGAAACGAGGCCTGAACAAGCTGCCACTGTTCAGATCAGCTCACAATCCACCCCCTGGATAATGAGTCTCTATACCTGTCAGGGAAGGGGTTTAAAATACACTGAAACGAGGCCTGAACAAGCTGCCACTGTTCAGATCAGATCACAATCCACCCCCTGGATAATGAGTCTCTATACCTGTCAGGGAAGGGGTTCTCCCACCTGTTAGCAGAATGACACACTGTTACAATTGTATTGTAAACAAAGGATTGCTCAAAAGAGAGAAAAGACACATACCTGTTTTCTTAATCCTGTGACTTGTGATGAGAGGATGAGAGGCAGCAGAAAGAAACTTGTTGCTCTTTTAACCGCTGTTTCAAAGGGCAGGCAGTACAATTCACAGTAATGGGGAATAAAGGGGAAGGATACTGACTTATCTGAAACAGCTTGTGGTTTTTGTTTTTTTTCTCTGCTTAATTGCTACATTGCTTCCTCTTTTTTTGTAGGCGTATTTGCACAACCTTCCTCTGTTCAAAGATTTTGTTTAAATGTGTTCTGGGTAAAACAGAATGAAGGTAGTGGAACTGTCCTTGTAACAGTGGACATGGCTACAGCTCTGTGTGTATGTAGCATGCGGGGGGGTGGGGGTGAGGGGGTCTTTAGAGAGTGACAATTGGAAACCGTGGATACCAATTAACCCTAAAGCCAGACTACGCCACTGAAGGTATTACGCCTTCAGAATTTACCAGATCACTCAAAATACACAGGTTCGTTATATAGGGCAATTAAAACATTACAGTGGGCAGAGACAAGGAACAACAAACAAAAGATAAAAGTATAACACTATTTATGAAACACGGCTTCTGTTTAAAAGATCACATGCATGATTAAAATACAGAACTCACAATAGCAGGCAAGTAACAAGAGTATATTACAATTAACATCAATGAAATAATCCACAATCAGGTTTCAAAACAGGTAGGCTACAATTACCAGCAGTGGGAAAATTAGAAATTGAATTACTTGAGTTCACTCTAACCCAATATAACTCCAATCAATCCCCTTTAAGTAATCTAAGCTAAGAAAGTGCGCTTCCTAGCGTGCAGCGTGCAAGGCTCCAGGAATACAGACGCACACAACTCATTTCAAAACGTTTAGAAGCTTAAAGCCGATAAGGACTGTCAAATACCACATCAGCCCAAACTTTTCACACTGCAGTTAATCAATTACACCTGCAACAGGTGTAATTGAAACTGTGTTTTTAAGGGGAAAAGACATCTTCTGCTATTGGGCCTCAGGCTGCGTTTTAATTTCTAGATCCTTTGTAGATTATCTTGTGGGCTGTTCAGAAGGGCAGTGAGGAATGGGGCTGCAGGGCTGAGCTCTGCTTGATTTAGCGAAGGTCACTGTGACAGGGCGAGGTGCCCTGTACATTTTGTTTATTTACTTTTAGATCGGGGTCTACTCCTCCGCCCCTGTGCAGTATGTTTTTGTATTTGTTATTTGTTTGTTTATTTTTTATGTCGGTGAAGCGCCGTATGTTATTTTGTATTAGGACGGCGTAGCCGATTGTTTTGTTTAGCGTGGATGGGTAGCCCTATCCACAACACAATTAATAAACCCGTGCAGATTGTGGCCGAGGGGTAATAGGATTATTACCAATTAGTTAAACCCCTCGGCATTTTTTGTCCACTCACACACACACATCGAGAGACAGGCAATGCAAATCAAAACCAACTCAACAACTCCTCCTCTCACTGGATCCTGGACCACAACTCCCCCCATTGAAACCAACTCAACAACTCCTCCTCTCACTGGATCCTGGACCACAACTCCCCCCATTGAATCCAACTCAACAACTCCTCCTCTCACTGGATCCTGGACCACAACTCCCCCCATTGAAACCAACTCAACAACTCCTCCTCTCACTGGATCCTGGACCACAACTCCCCCCATTGAAACCAACTCAACAACTCCTCCTCTCATTGGATCCTGGACCACAACTCCCCCCATTGAAACCAACTCAACAACTCCTCCTCTCACTGGATCCTGGACCACAACTCCCCCCATTGAAACCAACTCAACAACTCCTCCTCTCACTGGATCCTGGACCACAACTCCCCCCATTGAAACCAACTCAACAACTCCTCCTCTCACTGGATCCTGGACCACAACTCCCCCCATTGAAACCAACTCAACAACTCCTCCTCTCACTGGATCCTGGACCACAACTCCCCCCATTCAAACCAACTCAACAACTCCTCCTCTCATTGGATCCTGGACCACAACTCCCCCCATTGGTATCCCCACCCTCTGTTCCTGTTTAAGTGAGAGCATTCAGGATTTCACCAATTTATTGGGCTCTGTGAGAGCGAGTCCTTCACCCATGTCCCTCCCCTACCCCCTCCCTTCCCTTCCTTTTATCATTTTACTCCTTGTCCAAGTTCTCCTTGCCCCTAGCAACCTGAGGCACTCTGATAACTACTCCTCCTCGGTCCTTACCCCAGACCCCTTCATGCCTCCCAGTACCCCCCTTACATTTCAAATCCCCCTCCTTCCAATCTCTCTCCACCGCAAAGTTATCAACCTCCGTCGCTCCATTCCCTCCAACTTGATTTACCTTTCCCCTTCAGTTAAACCTCCCCTTCTTCATCATCACCTGACCTCCCAAATCCCTGAACCTCCCCCCCATCCCTCCCTAATCAAACTGGGCCTCTGGAACGCACGCTCAGTTTGCAACAAACCCACAGCTACCTTAGATGCCTTCCTCTCCCTCCACCTTGATGTCCTTGCGCTCACTGAAACTTGGATCTCACCACACAACACGACCACCCCTGCTGCCCTCACCTCCTCAGTCACCACTTTCTACCATACCCCGCGCCCGGCTGGTAAAGGCGGCGGTACTGGCCTTCTTACACCCTCCTCCTGGACCCCTGCACCTTCTCCCCCAATTATTACCACCTTCCCTTCTTTTGAGTACCAACTTACCTCTTTTACCTCCGCCCACCGTATTACCTTCCTTGTCATCTATCGTCCCCCTGGCCCTCCCTCCGCATTCTTCGATCATCTTGACTGCCTTCTCTCCTCCCTCCTACCCCTCCCTCACCCATTCATTCTCCTAGGAGATTTCAACCTCCACCTACATTGCTCCCCCATTGCTTCTGCCCTTCTCCCCTCACCAACTCATTTAACCTCTCGCTTCTCCCTTCGCCCCTACTCACGCCTCTGGTAATACCCTCGACCTTATCTTCCTCTCCGGCTGTAAGGCAACATCATCTACCATAACTGCCCCCGACCCCCTCTGATCATCTCCTCCTTTCCCTTACCCTCTCCCTACCCTCTCCCTCTCCCTCCACTCTGCTACCTTTGCTCCCTGTCCTCCGTCGTAATCTCCGTACTATAGACACCAGTTCCCTGATCTCCCTCTCCTCTTCGCTGCTTCCCTCTATCTCTGACTTTTCTTCCCTTCACCCGGACTCAGCCTCTGCCACCCTATCTAATGCGCTATCCTCTTCCCTCAACTCCCTAGCCCCCTTATGTCCTTATTCTCCTTCACATAGGCCTCCTCAACCATGGCTCACTCTTTCCCTTAAATCAGACCGACGTTCATTGCGCCAGGCTGAGCGACTCTGGAAGTCCTCTCCCTCACCTTTGAACTTTCAAACTTATCATTCCCTCCTCTCTAATTTCCTCTCTGCCTTGGAACTAGCCAAACATGACTACTTCCAAACTCTCATCACTGCTTTGGCTCCCCATCCGCGTCAGCTTTTCTTAACCCTTAATAAACTACTCCGTCCCCTCCTCCACCCCAATCTTCAGTCCTCCCAACCCTTACTGCTAGTGATTTCTCTCACTATTTCACAACCAAAATCAGTACTATTCGTCTACAACTCCGGACTCTCCCCAGACTAGCCCCCATTCCCAGCTCCCCATTCTACCTCCATCTGCGCCTAATGCCCCTTTACTGACTTTCCCCCACATCTTATTTTGAACTCTCCTCCTTCATTTCCAAGGCCCACCCAACCTCTTCCCCTGGATCCCATCCCTGCTTCCCTCATACCCCCTTTACTCCCTCTTATCCTCCCTATCTAGTCTCCCTTTTAACTCCTCCCTGTCCACTGGTATCTGCCCTGCCGCTTTTAAATCAGCCACCATCATTCCTCTGTTAAAAAACCCACTCTCGACCCTGCCTGCCCTGCCAACTACCGCCCAATCTCTCTCCTTCCATATTTTTCAAAACTCCTTGAGCGTCTAGTTCATGTCGCCTATCACAATACATATCCGCCAACTCCCTCTACCCCGATTCCAATCTGGTTTCCGTCCTTCCCATTCCACAGAGACAGCCCTCCTCACTGTCCAGAATCATCTGGCCAACTCCTCCCACGCTGGTCTGTCTTCAATTCTCATTCTCCTTGATCTTTCCTCTGCCTTTGACACAGTCGATCATTCCATCCTCCTCTCCACCCTTTCCAACCTTGGCATTTCTGGAACACCCCTTAGCTGGCTGCAATCATACCTATCCTCCCGCACCTCTGCTGTTGCTTTCAACAGCCTCACCTCTCCCCTCCCCTCTGACTGTTGGTGTTCCCCAGGGCTCTGTCCTCGGACCCTTGTTATTCTCTCTGTACACCTCACCTCTTGAAGCTCTAATCTCTTCATTTAACTTCCCCACCATTTCTTTGCTGATGACACCCAGATTTTCTTTTCCTTTCCTTCTTTCACCCCTGACCTTTCCACCCGCATAACTGCTTGCCTGACTGCTATCCAATCTTGGATGGCACGCCATTACCTCCTCATCAACCCATCAAAACTGAAATCCTTTTCTTTCCTTCCCTTCTTCTCCCCTCCCACCCCCACCATTTCATTTCCTCCCTGTCCCTCATTCCGGTTAACTCTGCTCGTAACCTCGGCGTCATCTTTGGCGCTACCCTTTCCCTTGCTGGTCATATCTCGGCCACTACACGCACCTGTCGATTCCACCTATTTAACATCCGCAAAATACGCCCCTCCATCTCTTTCTCTGCCGCTAAACTTCTGGTTCATGCTCTCATCTTCACCCGCCTCGATTACTGCAACTCCCTCCTCATTGGCCTTCCCTCCTCGCCTTCACACCACTACAGCAAATTCAAAATGCCTCTGCCCGCATCATCTTCAACCTCCCCCGCTCCTCTCATACCTCCCGTCTTCTCCTTCAGCTACACTGGCTTCCTGTTTACTATCGCTGCTTATTCAAATTCCTTACTTTAGTCTATAAATCCCTCCATGGTCTCGCCCCACCCTACCTGGCTGCACTTATCTCTTACTATGTTCCCCCCCGTCCCTTACGCTCTCAAACTCTGTTGTCCCTTTCGGTTCCACCCTCGCCCTGTGCCCAATCCCGTTTCCGTTCCTTCTCCCTTCTGGCTCCCCTTCATTGGAATAAACTCCCACTCCATATAAAACAGTCACCTACACTACGCAGTTTTCGCTCCTCCCTTAAAACACATCTTTTCACCCTAGCCTATCCCACTGCGTGCCCTAGCCCCTAACCCCCGGTCAGGACCCTGCTTGTTTGCCCAACCCTGCCCTAGCCTCTGTTCTCACAGTAGCACCACTCTTTATTTTTCTCACCCTTGCCCAATAAACGTACCTTTTTCCTTCCGCCATTTATCTTGATTGTACCGCTTAGTTTAATAATTGTAAAGCGCCTTGGTCAAAGGCGCTATATAAACGGCTGTGCCGGTTTTATTCAGCACAACACAAAAATAAACCAAAGGTTTAAACAAAAACACGTGCTCACAGAAATAAATACACAGAAATAAATAATAATCCAACACAGGTCAGGCTGGGCAGATTGCCTTCACTGTTCCTATGTTAATTAAGTTTCGTTTCTCTTTTAAATCGCCGTCTCTCTGCTCGCTCTCTGCTCTCTAACACCCAACCTCGAGTGCCGAGAGCTGCAGGCTTTTTATATCATGGCCGAGGGGTTTAACTAATTGGTAATAATCCTATTACCCCTCGGCCACAATCTGCACGGGTTTATTAATTGTGTTGTGGATGGGGCTACCCATCCACGCTAAACAAAACAATCGGCTACGCCGTCCTAATACAAAATAACATACGGCGCTTCACCGACATAAAAAATAAACAAACAAATACAAAAACATACTGCACAGGGGCGGAGGAGTAGACCCCGATCTAAAAATAAATAAACAAAATGTACAGGGCACCTCGCCCTGTCACAGTCACACAGTGATCTTACTGCCCTGTTGAAGAGTAATACAATTCATAAAAGTAATACAAGCTTCAGAAACCTCTCCCTGTTGATTATAAACTGTTCTGCAAAAGCAAAGCATTTCTGTGAATTATCCCCTGTGTGTGCATGATCATCACAACGAATAATTACAGCGATAGAAAGGAAGAGGAACAACAGTGTCAGTACTAGTGTTAGAAAAAAGAAGTTTCAACATTGCAGATCAGCTTACAATCACATGAGAAGGAAATTAGCAGACTTTTCCAAACCACACAAAGGCTACACACAGGAAACTGGCTAGACACAGCTTCCCCTTGAACTGGCTAGACACAGAGAACCCCTTTTACCCTCCCCAGCATCCTCTTCATGCTCATGTTTTCTGAGCTCAATCCAGACCTGAGCACCCCCAGCCTGCTATTCAGTCGGGCCTCTCTCATGAAGCAGGCATGCTAGCCCTCATTTCACAGAGATGCTCAACACCGGCCAAGACGCCCCCCTCTCCACTCCAACAAAGCGCAGAGATAAGCATTCGTAGGTTTGAAACTCATTCTATGGTAAATTAGCCCAGTGTGCACCAAAAGGACTGAGGTGTGCATGAGGGGCGGGCAGGGTCTATTCAGACAGCACTGAGGATTGAGCTGTGCTCAGGACTGCATGAGGGGCGGGCAGGGTCTATTCAGACAGCACTGAGGATTGAGCTGTGCTCAGGACTGCATGAGGGGCGGGCAGGGTCTATTCAGACAGCACTGAGGATTGAGCTGTGCTCAGGACTGCATGAGGGGCGGGCAGGGTCTATTCAGACAGCACTGAGGATTGAGCTGTGCTCAGGACTGCATGAGGGGCAGGCAGGGTCTATTCAGACAGCACTGAGGATTGAGCTGTGCTCAGGACTGCATGAGGGGCGGGCAGGGTCTATTCAGACAGCACTGAGGATTGAGCTGTGCTCAGGACTGCATGAGGGGCGGGCAGGGTCTATTCAGACAGCACTGAGGATTGAGCTGTGCTCAGGACTGCATGAGGGGCGGGCAGGGTCTATTCAGACAGCACTGAGGATTGAGCTGTGCTCAGGACTGCATGAGGGGCGGGCAGGGTCTATTCAGACAGCACTGAGGATTGAGCTGTGCTCAGGACTGCATGAGGGGCGGGCAGGGTCTATTCAGACAGCACTGAGGATTGAGCTGTGCTCAGGACTGCATGAGGGGCGGGCAGGGTCTATTCAGACAGCACTGAGGATTGAGCTGTGCTCAGGACTGCATGAGGGGCGGGCAGGGTCTATTCAGACAGCACTGAGGATTGAGCTGTGCTCAGGACTGCATGAGGGGCGGGCAGGGTCTATTCAGACAGCACTGAGGATTGAGCTGTGCTCAGGACTGCATGAGGGGCGGGCAGGGTCTATTCAGACAGCACTGAGGATTGAGCTGTGCTCAGGACTGCATGAGGGGCGGGCAGGGTCTATTCAGACAGCACTGAGGATTGAGCTGTGCTCAGGACTGCATGAGGGGCGGGCAGGGTCTATTCAGACAGCACTGAGGATTGCGCTGTGCTCAGGACTGCATGAGGGGCGGGCAGGGTCTATTCAGACAGCACTGAGGATTGAGCTGTGCTCAGGACTGCATGAGGGGCGGGCAGGGTCTATTCAGACAGCACTGAGGATTGAGCTGTGCTCAGGACTGCATGAGGGGCGGGCAGGGTCTATTCAGACAGCACTGAGGATTGAGCTGTGCTCAGGACTGCATGAGGGGCGGGCAGGGTCTATTCAGACAGCACTGAGGATTGAGCTGTGCTCAGGACTGCATGAGGGGCGGGCAGGGTCTATTCAGACAGCACTGAGGATTGAGCTGTGCTCAGGACTGCATGAGGGGCGGGCAGGGTCTATTCAGACAGCACTGAGGATTGAGCTGTGCTCAGGACTGCATGAGGGGCGGGCAGGGTCTATTCAGACAGCACTGAGGATTGAGCTGTGCTCAGGACTGCATGAGGGGCGGGCAGGGTCTATTCAGACAGCACTGAGGATTGAGCTGTGCTCAGGACTGCATGAGGGGCGGGCAGGGTCTATTCAGACAGCACTGAGGATTGAGCTGTGCTCAGGACTGCATGAGGGGCGGGCAGGGTCTATTCAGACAGCACTGAGGATTGAGCTGTGCTCAGGACTGCATGAGGGGCGGGCAGGGTCTATTCAGACAGCACTGAGGACTGAGCTGTGCTCAGGACTGCATGAGGGGCGGGCAGGGTCTATTCAGACAGCACTGAGGACTGAGCTGTGCTCAGGACTGCATGAGGGGCGGCAGGGTCTATTCAGACAGCACTGAGGACTGAGCTGTGCTCAGGACTGCATGAGGGGCGGGCAGGGTCTATTCAGACAGCACTGAGGATTGAGCTGTGCTCAGGACTGCATGAGGGGCGGGCAGGGTCTATTCAGACAGCACTGAGGATTGAGCTGTGCTCAGGACTGCATGAGGGGCGGGCAGGGTCTATTCAGACAGCACTGAGGATTGAGCTGTGCTCAGGACTGCATGAGGGGCGGGCAGGGTCTATTCAGACAGCACTGAGGATTGAGCTGTGCTCAGGACTGCATGAGGGGCGGGCAGGGTCTATTCAGACAGCACTGAGGATTGAGCTGTGCTCAGGACTGCATGAGGGGCGGGCAGGGTCTATTCAGACAGCACTGAGGATTGAGCTGTGCTCAGGACTGCATGAGGGGCGGGCAGGGTCTATTCAGACAGCACTGAGGATTGAGCTGTGCTCAGGACTGCATGAGGGGCGGGCAGGGTCTATTCAGACAGCACTGAGGATTGAGCTGTGCTCAGGACTGCATGAGGGGCGGGCAGGGTCTATTCAGACAGCACTGAGGATTGAGCTGTGCTCAGGACTGCATGAGGGGCGGGCAGGGTCTATTCAGACAGCACTGAGGATTGAGCTGTGCTCAGGACTGCATGAGGGGCGGGCAGGGTCTATTCAGACAGCACTGAGGATTGAGCTGTGCTCAGGACTGCATGAGGGGCGGGCAGGGTCTATTCAGACAGCACTGAGGATTGAGCTGTGCTCAGGACTGCATGAGGGGCGGGCAGGGTCTATTCAGACAGCACTGAGGATTGAGCTGTGCTCAGGACTGCATGAGGGGCGGGCAGGGTCTATTCAGACAGCACTGAGGATTGAGCTGTGCTCAGGACTGCATGAGGGGCGGGCAGGGTCTATTCAGACAGCACTGAGGATTGAGCTGTGCTCAGGACTGCATGAGGGGCGGGCAGGGTCTATTCAGACAGCACTGAGGATTGAGCTGTGCTCAGGACTGCATGAGGGGCGGGCAGGGTCTATTCAGACAGCACTGAGGATTGCGCTGTGCTCAGGACTGCATGAGGGGCGGGCAGGGTCTATTCAGACAGCACTGAGGATTGCGCTGTGCTCAGGACTGCATGAGGGGCGGGCAGGGTCTATTCAGACAGCACTGAGGATTGAGCTGTGCTCAGGACTGCATGAGGGGCGGGCAGGGTCTATTCAGACAGCACTGAGGATTGAGCTGTGCTCAGGACTGCATGAGGGGCGGGCAGGGTCTATTCAGACAGCACTGAGGATTGAGCTGTGCTCAGGACTGCATGAGGGGCGGGCAGGGTCTATTCAGACAGCACTGAGGATTGAGCTGTGCTCAGGACTGCATGAGGGGCGGGCAGGGTCTATTCAGACAGCACTGAGGATTGAGCTGTGCTCAGGACTGCATGAGGGGCGGGCAGGGTCTATTCAGACAGCACTGAGGATTGAGCTGTGCTCAGGACTGCATGAGGGGCGGGCAGGGTCTATTCAGACAGCACTGAGGATTGAGCTGTGCTCAGGACTGCATGAGGGGCGGGCAGGGTCTATTCAGACAGCACTGAGGATTGAGCTGTGCTCAGGACTGCATGAGGGGCGGGCAGGGTCTATTCAGACAGCACTGAGGATTGAGCTGTGCTCAGGACTGCATGAGGGGCGGGCAGGGTCTATTCAGACAGCACTGAAAGATGGATTTAACTTTTTTACACTCACAACTGCAGGGCGCAGGCTGCGCTTAATACAGCCTCATCCTCACTGCTCATTGGTTAGGGTTAGGTGATTTGCACCGCCTTCCACCAGTCACACAGCACAGAGAGCCCGCAGGGGGCGGTGCACACACACACACACACACACACACACACACACACACACACACACACACACACACACAAAGTAACAGGCAGCAGCTCATACACACAATAACAGTGATGATCACAATAAGATACTGTGTATTTAAATATTAAAACAAGCATGTACGCTTGATGTATTCCATTGAACCTGAAATGTGAGTGTAATGTGTATTAAATATCAACAACACATTTAGAAAACACTCAGTGTCAGCAATCGTCTACCGGCAAGTTAAAATCATCCGTGTGCGGAATGTGCAGAAAAAGACATGCAGTAGGCGACAATTATATTACGAATATAGGTGTACTTTTACTTAAATGTGTTTGCCCGAATCTCGCCTAATGTAGTAAAAACGCTTTTGTCATTTTATCGTTAATATATTAATTATTAATTGTTAATTATTTGCTTTTTTCATACCCTTTCATATTTGTGACTTTTTTTGCCTGTTCAATATCTTAAATGTAGTTTTTTTTTTAATGTTTTTTTAATGAAATGCTAGTAATGACAATGTACACATCCGCATTTGTAATGCTTATTATGGGTTAGTCCTCATTGTCTGGCTAACTTGTTCCACTTATTCAGGTCAGCTAAATTTTATTATTATTATTATTATTATTATTATTATTATTATTATTATTATTATTATTATTATTATTATTATTATTATAGAATTTAAAGTTTTTTGTCAATAAAGTTACTTGAAAGAACGGTCATTAACAACAAATCTTTATTGACTGCCCTGTGCTTGTGTTGTTGACAAGATGGCGGCGGACGGAGGAGCAGTCGAGCAGGGAGTGCACGTGGGGAAGAAAAAGGTGATTAAACTGCGAAATGAACAGAAAAACAATGACATGTAATCGAAATAACGAGTTAATTAACGCTCGGGCTGGGCAGGGTACAGGGCTGGGATACAGAGCTCTTAAAGTAATCTGTGTAGACGTGAATACAAGCGGCGCCTCTCGCTGTTACAACACGCCGTGTGGGGAACGCATGCTTGAAATGAGAAGCGCTTCCTTCTTTATGTAAATACATCGCGGTTCTTGTAATAAACACCTTTTTTTTGTTCGGCAGCACATACTGTACTACATCTGAACGATTCTGTCTTGTGAGGGCTGGGTTTACAGAATAAGAGGGCTGCTGAAGCATTGATGTGATACGGAATGCGCATTACAGGGTTAAATAACAGCAACCTACAAATAATACTAATAAAAAGGCTTTGCTGGAAGTAAAATAACATACGAAGTTTACAAACGAGAGGAGGCCCCATTCAGCCCATCTTGCTCGTTTGGTTGTTAGTAGCTTATTGATCCCAGAATCTCATCAAGCAGCTTCTTGAAGGATCCCAGGGTGTCAGCTTCAGCAGAGGGGTCCCGGGTTCGAGTGTGTGGATTGAGGGGCAGGGGTGCAACCAGGATTTTCAAAAAAACTTTAATATTAATTTTTTTGAGATCTAGGTTTCATTTAAAGCGTGGTTAATGTTATAGATGTTCTTTTTCACATCAGTTTAGCTTCTACTGCAGTGTGTTATTCTATATGATTAGTATGAGAACGACATTACTAGCACACTTACTTAATGTGCTCTCCACCGATATGATGCACTGTTCTCACCCTGCGCTGCTTGTGGAGACGCTGTAGCATCCTCTCACTCTGCAGGTTTGGAGACGCTGTAGCATCCTCTCACTCTGCAGGTTTGGAGACGCTGTAGCATCCTCTCACTCTGCAGGTTTGGAGACGCTGTAGCATCCTCTCACTCTGCAGGTTTGGAGACGCTGTAGCATCCTCTCTCTCTGCAGGTTTGGAGCACTGTAGCATCCTCTCTCTGCAGGTTTGGAGTCGTTGTAGCATCCTCTCACTCTGCAGGTTTGGAGACGCTGTAGCATCCTCTCACTCTGCAGGTTTGGAGTCGTTGTAGCATCCTCTCACTCTGCAGGTTTGGAGACGCTGTAGCATCCTCTCACTCTGCAGGTTTGGAGACGCTGTAGCATCCTCTCACTCTGCAGGTTTGGAGTCGTTGTAGCATCCTCTCACTCTGCAGGTTTGGAGACGCTGTAGCATCCTCTCACTCTGCAGGTTTGGAGACGCTGTAGCATCCTCTCACCCTGCGCTGCTTGTGGAGTCGTTGTAGCATCCTCTCACTCTGCAGGTTTGGAGACGCTGTAGCATCCTCTCACTGCAGGTTTGGAGACGCTGTAGCATCCTCTCACTCTGCAGGTTTGGAGTCGTTGTAGCATCCTCTCACTCTGCAGGTTTGGAGACGCTGTAGCATCCTCTCACTCTGCAGGTTTGGAGACGCTGTAGCATCCTCTCACTCTGCAGGTTTGGAGACGCTGTAGCATCCTCTCACTCTGCAGGTTTGGAGTCGTTGTAGCATCCTCTCACTCTGCAGGTTTGGAGACGCTGTAGCATCCTCTCACTCTGCAGGTTTGGAGACGCTGTAGCATCCTCTCACTCTGCAGGTTTGGAGACGCTGTAGCATCCTCTCACTCTGCAG
Source organism: Acipenser oxyrinchus oxyrinchus (assembly GCA_030684275.1). Lineage (NCBI taxonomy): Eukaryota > Metazoa > Chordata > Actinopteri > Acipenseriformes > Acipenseridae > Acipenser > Acipenser oxyrinchus. The sequence goes on along the minus strand of CM060278.1, from coordinate 4,459,894 downwards.
GTTTGGAGTCGTTGTAGCATCCTCTCACTCTGCAGGTTTGGAGACGCTGTAGCATCCTCTCACTCTGCAGGTTTGGAGACGTTGTAGCATCCTCTCACTCTGCAGGTTTGGAGACGCTGTAGCATCCTCTCACTCTGCAGGTTTGGAGACGCTGTAGCATCCTCTCACTCTGCAGGTTTGGAGGTGCTGTAGCATCCTCTCACTCTGCAGGTTTGGAGTCGTTGTAGCATCCTCTCACTCTGCAGGTTTAGAGCCAGCTCTTCCACTAGCTGCACAGTTTGCTTTCCTTTTCTTTGTTGCTTTTTCATTTTTCTGTACTCGGCTCCTGATGGTTTCTCTTTGGTCCCATTTTATTGCAATAACGATCGGGAAAAACTGTTCTGTCTTCAGCACGTGATTCGTCAGCCAATCGGCGCCCCCCTCAGGTCAGCGCCCTGTGCGGCCGCACTGCTCGCACCCCCCTTGGTATGGCCCTGATGCTCTGCCTGGGTCAGGTGTCATGCGGGGCGGCTACGTGATTTCACTCTGCTTTTGATAAAGCAGGTTGACCTGGGTGACAGACACAAGCTGCGTGGATCAATGCACCTGAAGCAGCTTGGTACTGAAGCTGCCATCCAAGCGTCTCTGGATTGAACCGTCGGCCCAGATGTTGGTCAGAGCAAACGTTTCTTCAGCCCTGCTGCAATCTGGCTCATGCTGTTTCTCAAGCAACACAAATCTGGCTAAACAGAATAAACAGAAAGGTTATTTGCGGAAGTGAAACCTTCCCGCAGGCCTGGCTGTTTGTTATTTCATCACTGTTTGAAAGAATAGTGTAAATATACAACGTTTGCTTGATTGGCGCGCTGCCTGTTACACTGCACTAGGAACCTGGCAGCCGGTTTAGTTTGCTTCCTGTCAGTGATTGAACATACACTTCATAGAGCTGCATGATTTCTTTAAAACGTCTTCAATTTAAAATCCACCAGCTGCGTCAAAGATGTGAAATGCTTCTGCTCAAGTCCAGTACAAGAAGGGCATGTTTCACATGTCTCCTGTTATTTTTACATGTACTTATGTTTTTATTTTGTTTGATAACTCGCTGGTGGTGAAAATAGAATGTCTTTAAAAGGTGGACGTAAAAAATGAAATATTCTACAATTTAGCAATTACTGTTTTTCAGGCAAGCATAAATATTTCAGAACGTTTGTTGTATAATAACGCTAGAGAAAATGCTGAATTTTTAGACTGTGAAATAAGCAATTTTTTACAGTGAGAAAACGACAGCCCTGAATATAATGCTTGTGTTTCTCAGAGTGCTGATCAGGGCAGGTGTGTGCAGAGCACTGCAGTGGAGTTATTAATGACAGCCCTGAATGTAATGCTTGTGTTTCTCAGAGTGCTGATCAGGGCAGGTGTGTGCAGAGCACTGCAGTGGAGTTATTAATGACAGCCCTGAATGTAATGCTTGTGTTTCTCAGAGTGCTGATCAGGGCAGGTGTGTGCAGAGCACTGCAGTGGAGTTATTAATGACAGCCCTGAATGTAATGCTTGTGTTTCTCAGAGTGCTGATCAGGGCAGGTGTGTGCAGAGCACTGCAGTGGAGTTATTAATGACAGCCCTGAATGTAATGCTTGTGTTTCTCAGAGTGCTGATCAGGGCAGGTGTGTGCAGAGCACTGCAGTGGAGTTATTAATGACAGCCCTGAATGTAATGCTTGTGTTTCTCAGAGTGCTGATCAGGGCAGGTGTGTGCAGAGCACTGCAGTGGAGTTATTAATGACAGCCCTGAATGTAATGCTTGTGTTTCTCAGAGTGCTGATCAGGGCAGGTGTGTGCAGAGCACTGCAGTGGAGTTATTAATGACAGCCCTGAATGTAATGCTTGTGTTTCTCAGAGTGCTGATCAGGGCAGGTGTGTGCAGAGCACTGCAGTGGAGTTATTAATGACAGCCCTGAATGTAATGCTTGTGTTTCTCAGAGTGCTGATCAGGGCAGGTGTGTGCAGAGCACTGCAGTGGAGTTATTAATGACAGCCCTGAATGTAATGCTTGTGTTTCTCAGAGTGCTGATCAGGGCAGGTGTGTGCAGAGCACTGCAGTGGAGTTATTAATGACAGCCCTGAATGTAATGCTTGTGTTTCTCAGAGTGCTGATCAGGGCAGGTGTGTGCAGAGCACTGCAGTGGAGTTATTAATGACAGCCCTGAATGTAATGCTTGTGTTTCTCAGAGTGCTGATCAGGGCAGGTGTGTGCAGAGCACTGCAGTGGAGTTATTAATGACAGCCCTGAATGTAATGCTTGTGTTTCTCAGAGTGCTGATCAGGGCAGGTGTGTGCAGAGCACTGCAGTGGAGTTATTAATGACAGCCCTGAATGTAATGCTTGTGTTTCTCAGAGTGCTGATCAGGGCAGGTGTGTGCAGAGCACTGCAGTGGAGTTATTAATGACAGCCCTGAATGTAATGCTTGTGTTTCTCAGAGTGCTGATCAGGGCAGGTGTGTGCAGAGCACTGCAGTGGAGTTATTAATGACAGCCCTGAATGTAATGCTTGTGTTTCTCAGAGTGCTGATCAGGGCAGGTGTGTGCAGAGCACTGCAGTGGAGTTATTAATGACAGCCCTGAATGTAATGCTTGTGTTTCTCAGAGTGCTGATCAGGGCAGGTGTGTGCAGAGCACTGCAGTGGAGTTATTAATGACAGCCCTGAATGTAATGCTTGTGTTTCTCAGAGTGCTGATCAGGGCAGGTGTGTGCAGAGCACTGCAGTGGAGTTATTAATGACAGCCCTGAATGTAATGCTTGTGTTTCTCAGAGTGCTGATCAGGGCAGGTGTGTGCAGAGCACTGCAGTGGAGTTATTAATGACAGCCCTGAATGTAATGCTTGTGTTTCTCAGAGTGCTGATCAGGGCAGGTGTGTGCAGAGCACTGCAGTGGAGTTATTAATGACAGCCCTGAATGTAATGCTTGTGTTTCTCAGAGTGCTGATCAGGGCAGGTGTGTGCAGAGCACTGCAGTGGAGTTATTAATGACAGCCCTGAATGTAATGCTTGTGTTTCTCAGAGTGCTGATCAGGGCAGGTGTGTGCAGAGCACTGCAGTGGAGTTATTAATGACAGCCCTGAATGTAATGCTTGTGTTTCTCAGAGTGCTGATCAGGGCAGGTGTGTGCAGAGCACTGCAGTGATCAGGAGGGGGTTTCCCTCGTACACAGTGTGTATGATAATAATTCAGAGGTGTACTGGTCTGTTACTGGTCTCTGCTGGTTTGATTTAGGCCCCCAAGCGCTACTGGGACTCGCAGGCAGAGGCTGGGAGCAAGGGAGCAGGCGAAGGTCAGGTGACTGAGCGAGCGAATCAGAGACCTGAGAAAACGAGGAGGAAGAAGATCGAGAGGAGAGGAAAGAAGCTGATCTCTGGGGTAGGGGCAATGCCTTTTATTTTATAATCCGTCAGATTGAACACATTCAGTACTGCGAGCGTTACAAACACACAGAGAAACTGAATACATTGAACACTGCGAGCGTTACAAACACACAGAGAAACTGAATACATTGAACACTGCCAGCGTTACAAACACACAGAGAAACTGAATACATTGAACACTGCCAGCGTTACAAACACACAGAGAAACTGAATACATTGAACACTGCCAGCGTTACAAACACACAGAGAAACTGAATACATTGAACACTGCCAGCGTTACAAACACACAGAGAAACTGAATACATTGAACACTGCCAGCGTTACAAACACACAGAGAAACTGAATACATTGAACACTGCCAGCGTTACAAACACACAGAGAAACTGAATACATTGAACACTGCCAGCGTTACAAACACACAGAGAAACTGAATACATTGAACACTGCCAGCGTTACAAACACACAGAGAAACTGAATACATTGAACACTGCCAGCGTTACAAACACACAGAGAAACTGAATACATTGAACACTGCCAGCGTTACAAACACACAGAGAAACTGAATACATTGAACACTGCCAGCGTTACAAACACACAGAGAAACTGAATACATTGAACACTGCCAGCGTTACAAACACACAGAGAAACTGAATACATTGAACACTGCCAGCGTTACAAACACACAGAGAAACTGAATACATTGAACACTGCCAGCGTTACAAACACACAGAGAAACTGAATACATTGAACACTGCCAGCGTTACAAACACACAGAGAAACTGAATACATTGAACACTGCCAGCGTTACAAACACACAGAGAAACTGAATACATTGAACACTGCCAGCGTTACAAACACACAGAGAAACTGAATACATTGAACACTGCCAGCGTTACAAACACACAGAGAAACTGAATACATTGAACACTGCCAGCGTTACAAACACACAGAGAAACTGAATACATTGAACACTGCCAGCGTTACAAACACACAGAGAAACTGAATACATTGAACACTGCCAGCGTTACAAACACACAGAGAAACTGAATACATTGAACACTGCCAGCGTTACAAACACACAGAGAAACTGAATACATTGAACACTGCCAGCGTTACAAACACACAGAGAAACTGAATACATTGAACACTGCCAGCGTTACAAACACACAGAGAAACTGAATACATTGAACACTGCCAGCGTTACAAACACACAGAGAAACTGAATACATTGAACACTGCCAGCGTTACAAACACACAGAGAAACTGAATACATTGAACACTGCCAGCGTTACAAACACACAGAGAAACTGAATACATTGAACACTGCCAGCGTTACAAACACACAGAGAAACTGAATACATTGAACACTGCCAGCGTTACAAACACACAGAGAAACTGAATACATTGAACACTGCCAGCGTTACAAACACACAGAGAAACTGAATACATTGAACACTGCCAGCGTTACAAACACACAGAGAAACTGAATACATTGAACACTGCCAGCGTTACAAACACACAGAGAAACTGAATACATTGAACACTGCCAGCGTTACAAACACACAGAGAAACTGAATACATTGAACACTGCCAGCGTTACAAACACACAGAGAAACTGAATACATTGAACACTGCCAGCGTTACAAACACACAGAGAAACTGAATACATTGAACACTGCCAGCGTTACAAACACACAGAGAAACTGAATACATTGAACACTGCCAGCGTTACAAACACACAGAGAAACTGAATACATTGAACACTGCCAGCGTTACAAACACACAGAGAAACTGAATACATTGAACACTGCCAGCGTTACAAACACACAGAGAAACTGAATACATTGAACACTGCCAGCGTTACAAACACACAGAGAAACTGAATACATTGAACACTGCCAGCGTTACAAACACACAGAGAAACTGAATACATTGAACACTGCCAGCGTTACAAACACACAGAGAAACTGAATACATTGAACACTGCCAGCGTTACAAACACACAGAGAAACTGAATACATTGAACACTGCCAGCGTTACAAACACACAGAGAAACTGAATACATTGAACACTGCCAGCGTTACAAACACACAGAGAAACTGAATACATTGAACACTGCCAGCGTTACAAACACACAGAGAAACTGAATACATTGAACACTGCCAGCGTTACAAACACACAGAGAAACTGAATACATTGAACACTGCCAGCGTTACAAACACACAGAGAAACTGAATACATTGAACACTGCCAGCGTTACAAACACACAGAGAAACTGAATACATTGAACACTGCCAGCGTTACAAACACACAGAGAAACTGAATACATTGAACACTGCCAGCGTTACAAACACACAGAGAAACTGAATACATTGAACACTGCCAGCGTTACAAACACACAGAGAAACTGAATACATTGAACACTGCCAGCGTTACAAACACACAGAGAAACTGAATACATTGAACACTGCCAGCGTTACAAACACACAGAGAAACTGAATACATTGAACACTGCCAGCGTTACAAACACACAGAGAAACTGAATACATTGAACACTGCCAGCGTTACAAACACACAGAGAAACTGAATACATTGAACACTGCCAGCGTTACAAACACACAGAGAAACTGAATACATTGAACACTGCCAGCGTTACAAACACACAGAGAAACTGAATACATTGAACACTGCCAGCGTTACAAACACACAGAGAAACTGAATACATTGAACACTGCCAGCGTTACAAACACACAGAGAAACTGAATACATTGAACACTGCCAGCGTTACAAACACACAGAGAAACTGAATACATTGAACACTGCCAGCGTTACAAACACACAGAGAAACTGAATACATTGAACACTGCCAGCGTTACAAACACACAGAGAAACTGAATACATTGAACACTGCCAGCGTTACAAACACACAGAGAAACTGAATACATTGAACACTGCCAGCGTTACAAACACACAGAGAAACTGAATACATTGAACACTGCCAGCGTTACAAACACACAGAGAAACTGAATACATTGAACACTGCCAGCGTTACAAACACACAGAGAAACTGAATACATTGAACACTGCCAGCGTTACAAACACACAGAGAAACTGAATACATTGAACACTGCCAGCGTTACAAACACACAGAGAAACTGAATACATTGAACACTGCCAGCGTTACAAACACACAGAGAAACTGAATACATTGAACACTGCCAGCGTTACAAACACACAGAGAAACTGAATACATTGAACACTGCCAGCGTTACAAACACACAGAGAAACTGAATACATTGAACACTGCCAGCGTTACAAACACACAGAGAAACTGAATACATTGAACACTGCCAGCGTTACAAACACACAGAGAAACTGAATACATTGAACACTGCCAGCGTTACAAACACACAGAGAAACTGAATACATTGAACACTGCCAGCGTTACAAACACACAGAGAAACTGAATACATTGAACACTGCCAGCGTTACAAACACACAGAGAAACTGAATACATTGAACACTGCCAGCGTTACAAACACACAGAGAAACTGAATACATTGAACACTGCCAGCGTTACAAACACACAGAGAAACTGAATACATTGAACACTGCCAGCGTTACAAACACACAGAGAAACTGAATACATTGAACACTGCCAGCGTTACAAACACACAGAGAAACTGAATACATTGAACACTGCCAGCGTTACAAACACACAGAGAAACTGAATACATTGAACACTGCCAGCGTTACAAACACACAGAGAAACTGAATACATTGAACACTGCCAGCGTTACAAACACACAGAGAAACTGAATACATTGAACACTGCCAGCGTTACAAACACACAGAGAAACTGAATACATTGAACACTGCCAGCGTTACAAACACACAGAGAAACTGAATACATTGAACACTGCCAGCGTTACAAACACACAGAGAAACTGAATACATTGAACACTGCCAGCGTTACAAACACACAGAGAAACTGAATACATTGAACACTGCCAGCGTTACAAACACACAGAGAAACTGAATACATTGAACACTGCCAGCGTTACAAACACACAGAGAAACTGAATACATTGAACACTGCCAGCGTTACAAACACACAGAGAAACTGAATACATTGAACACTGCCAGCGTTACAAACACACAGAGAAACTGAATACATTGAACACTGCCAGCGTTACAAACACACAGAGAAACTGAATACATTGAACACTGCCAGCGTTACAAACACACAGAGAAACTGAATACATTGAACACTGCCAGCGTTACAAACACACAGAGAAACTGAATACATTGAACACTGCCAGCGTTACAAACACACAGAGAAACTGAATACATTGAACACTGCCAGCGTTACAAACACACAGAGAAACTGAATACATTGAACACTGCCAGCGTTACAAACACACAGAGAAACTGAATACATTGAACACTGCCAGCGTTACAAACACACAGAGAAACTGAATACATTGAACACTGCCAGCGTTACAAACACACAGAGAAACTGAATACATTGAACACTGCCAGCGTTACAAACACACAGAGAAACTGAATACATTGAACACTGCCAGCGTTACAAACACACAGAGAAACTGAATACATTGAACACTGCCAGCGTTACAAACACACAGAGAAACTGAATACATTGAACACTGCCAGCGTTACAAACACACAGAGAAACTGAATACATTGAACACTGCCAGCGTTACAAACACACAGAGAAACTGAATACATTGAACACTGCCAGCGTTACAAACACACAGAGAAACTGAATACATTGAACACTGCCAGCGTTACAAACACACAGAGAAACTGAATACATTGAACACTGCCAGCGTTACAAACACACAGAGAAACTGAATACATTGAACACTGCCAGCGTTACAAACACACAGAGAAACTGAATACATTGAACACTGCCAGCGTTACAAACACACAGAGAAACTGAATACATTGAACACTGCCAGCGTTACAAACACACAGAGAAACTGAATACATTGAACACTGCCAGCGTTACAAACACACAGAGAAACTGAATACATTGAACACTGCCAGCGTTACAAACACACAGAGAAACTGAATACATTGAACACTGCCAGCGTTACAAACACACAGAGAAACTGAATACATTGAACACTGCCAGCGTTACAAACACACAGAGAAACTGAATACATTGAACACTGCCAGCGTTACAAACACACAGAGAAACTGAATACATTGAACACTGCCAGCGTTACAAACACACAGAGAAACTGAATACATTGAACACTGCCAGCGTTACAAACACACAGAGAAACTGAATACATTGAACACTGCCAGCGTTACAAACACACAGAGAAACTGAATACATTGAACACTGCCAGCGTTACAAACACACAGAGAAACTGAATACATTGAACACTGCCAGCGTTACAAACACACAGAGAAACTGAATACATTGAACACTGCCAGCGTTACAAACACACAGAGAAACTGAATACATTGAACACTGCCAGCGTTACAAACACACAGAGAAACTGAATACATTGAACACTGCCAGCGTTACAAACACACAGAGAAACTGAATACATTGAACACTGCCAGCGTTACAAACACACAGAGAAACTGAATACATTGAACACTGCCAGCGTTACAAACACACAGAGAAACTGAATACATTGAACACTGCCAGCGTTACAAACACACAGAGAAACTGAATACATTGAACACTGCCAGCGTTACAAACACACAGAGAAACTGAATACATTGAACACTGCCAGCGTTACAAACACACAGAGAAACTGAATACATTGAACACTGCCAGCGTTACAAACACACAGAGAAACTGAATACATTGAACACTGCCAGCGTTACAAACACACAGAGAAACTGAATACATTGAACACTGCCAGCGTTACAAACACACAGAGAAACTGAATACATTGAACACTGCCAGCGTTACAAACACACAGAGAAACTGAATACATTGAACACTGCCAGCGTTACAAACACACAGAGAAACTGAATACATTGAACACTGCCAGCGTTACAAACACACAGAGAAACTGAATACATTGAACACTGCCAGCGTTACAAACACACAGAGAAACTGAATACATTGAACACTGCCAGCGTTACAAACACACAGAGAAACTGAATACATTGAACACTGCCAGCGTTACAAACACACAGAGAAACTGAATACATTGAACACTGCCAGCGTTACAAACACACAGAGAAACTGAATACATTGAACACTGCCAGCGTTACAAACACACAGAGAAACTGAATACATTGAACACTGCCAGCGTTACAAACACACAGAGAAACTGAATACATTGAACACTGCCAGCGTTACAAACACACAGAGAAACTGAATACATTGAACACTGCCAGCGTTACAAACACACAGAGAAACTGAATACATTGAACACTGCCAGCGTTACAAACACACAGAGAAACTGAATACATTGAACACTGCCAGCGTTACAAACACACAGAGAAACTGAATACATTGAACACTGCCAGCGTTACAAACACACAGAGAAACTGAATACATTGAACACTGCCAGCGTTACAAACACACAGAGAAACTGAATACATTGAACACTGCCAGCGTTACAAACACACAGAGAAACTGAATACATTGAACACTGCCAGCGTTACAAACACACAGAGAAACTGAATACATTGAACACTGCCAGCGTTACAAACACACAGAGAAACTGAATACATTGAACACTGCCAGCGTTACAAACACACAGAGAAACTGAATACATTGAACACTGCCAGCGTTACAAACACACAGAGAAACTGAATACATTGAACACTGCCAGCGTTACAAACACACAGAGAAACTGAATACATTGAACACTGCCAGCGTTACAAACACACAGAGAAACTGAATACATTGAACACTGCCAGCGTTACAAACACACAGAGAAACTGAATACATTGAACACTGCCAGCGTTACAAACACACAGAGAAACTGAATACATTGAACACTGCCAGCGTTACAAACACACAGAGAAACTGAATACATTGAACACTGCCAGCGTTACAAACACACAGAGAAACTGAATACATTGAACACTGCCAGCGTTACAAACACACAGAGAAACTGAATACATTGAACACTGCCAGCGTTACAAACACACAGAGAAACTGAATACATTGAACACTGCCAGCGTTACAAACACACAGAGAAACTGAATACATTGAACACTGCCAGCGTTACAAACACACAGAGAAACTGAATACATTGAACACTGCCAGCGTTACAAACACACAGAGAAACTGAATACATTGAACACTGCCAGCGTTACAAACACACAGAGAAACTGAATACATTGAACACTGCCAGCGTTACAAACACACAGAGAAACTGAATACATTGAACACTGCCAGCGTTACAAACACACAGAGAAACTGAATACATTGAACACTGCCAGCGTTACAAACACACAGAGAAACTGAATACATTGAACACTGCCAGCGTTACAAACACACAGAGAAACTGAATACATTGAACACTGCCAGCGTTACAAACACACAGAGAAACTGAATACATTGAACACTGCCAGCGTTACAAACACACAGAGAAACTGAATACATTGAACACTGCCAGCGTTACAAACACACAGAGAAACTGAATACATTGAACACTGCCAGCGTTACAAACACACAGAGAAACTGAATACATTGAACACTGCCAGCGTTACAAACACACAGAGAAACTGAATACATTGAACACTGCCAGCGTTACAAACACACAGAGAAACTGAATACATTGAACACTGCCAGCGTTACAAACACACAGAGAAACTGAATACATTGAACACTGCCAGCGTTACAAACACACAGAGAAACTGAATACATTGAACACTGCCAGCGTTACAAACACACAGAGAAACTGAATACATTGAACACTGCCAGCGTTACAAACACACAGAGAAACTGAATACATTGAACACTGCCAGCGTTACAAACACACAGAGAAACTGAATACATTGAACACTGCCAGCGTTACAAACACACAGAGAAACTGAATACATTGAACACTGCCAGCGTTACAAACACACAGAGAAACTGAATACATTGAACACTGCCAGCGTTACAAACACACAGAGAAACTGAATACATTGAACACTGCCAGCGTTACAAACACACAGAGAAACTGAATACATTGAACACTGCCAGCGTTACAAACACACAGAGAAACTGAATACATTGAACACTGCCAGCGTTACAAACACACAGAGAAACTGAATACATTGAACACTGCCAGCGTTACAAACACACAGAGAAACTGAATACATTGAACACTGCCAGCGTTACAAACACACAGAGAAACTGAATACATTGAACACTGCCAGCGTTACAAACACACAGAGAAACTGAATACATTGAACACTGCCAGCGTTACAAACACACAGAGAAACTGAATACATTGAACACTGCCAGCGTTACAAACACACAGAGAAACTGAATACATTGAACACTGCCAGCGTTACAAACACACAGAGAAACTGAATACATTGAACACTGCCAGCGTTACAAACACACAGAGAAACTGAATACATTGAACACTGCCAGCGTTACAAACACACAGAGAAACTGAATACATTGAACACTGCCAGCGTTACAAACACACAGAGAAACTGAATACATTGAACACTGCCAGCGTTACAAACACACAGAGAAACTGAATACATTGAACACTGCCAGCGTTACAAACACACAGAGAAACTGAATACATTGAACACTGCCAGCGTTACAAACACACAGAGAAACTGAATACATTGAACACTGCCAGCGTTACAAACACACAGAGAAACTGAATACATTGAACACTGCCAGCGTTACAAACACACAGAGAAACTGAATACATTGAACACTGCCAGCGTTACAAACACACAGAGAAACTGAATACATTGAACACTGCCAGCGTTACAAACACACAGAGAAACTGAATACATTGAACACTGCCAGCGTTACAAACACACAGAGAAACTGAATACATTGAACACTGCCAGCGTTACAAACACACAGAGAAACTGAATACATTGAACACTGCCAGCGTTACAAACACACAGAGAAACTGAATACATTGAACACTGCCAGCGTTACAAACACACAGAGAAACTGAATACATTGAACACTGCCAGCGTTACAAACACACAGAGAAACTGAATACATTGAACACTGCCAGCGTTACAAACACACAGAGAAACTGAATACATTGAACACTGCCAGCGTTACAAACACACAGAGAAACTGAATACATTGAACACTGCCAGCGTTACAAACACACAGAGAAACTGAATACATTGAACACTGCCAGCGTTACAAACACACAGAGAAACTGAATACATTGAACACTGCCAGCGTTACAAACACACAGAGAAACTGAATACATTGAACACTGCCAGCGTTACAAACACACAGAGAAACTGAATACATTGAACACTGCCAGCGTTACAAACACACAGAGAAACTGAATACATTGAACACTGCCAGCGTTACAAACACACAGAGAAACTGAATACATTGAACACTGCCAGCGTTACAAACACACAGAGAAACTGAATACATTGAACACTGCCAGCGTTACAAACACACAGAGAAACTGAATACATTGAACACTGCCAGCGTTACAAACACACAGAGAAACTGAATACATTGAACACTGCCAGCGTTACAAACACACAGAGAAACTGAATACATTGAACACTGCCAGCGTTACAAACACACAGAGAAACTGAATACATTGAACACTGCCAGCGTTACAAACACACAGAGAAACTGAATACATTGAACACTGCCAGCGTTACAAACACACAGAGAAACTGAATACATTGAACACTGCCAGCGTTACAAACACACAGAGAAACTGAATACATTGAACACTGCCAGCGTTACAAACACACAGAGAAACTGAATACATTGAACACTGCCAGCGTTACAAACACACAGAGAAACTGAATACATTGAACACTGCCAGCGTTACAAACACACAGAGAAACTGAATACATTGAACACTGCCAGCGTTACAAACACACAGAGAAACTGAATACATTGAACACTGCCAGCGTTACAAACACACAGAGAAACTGAATACATTGAACACTGCCAGCGTTACAAACACACAGAGAAACTGAATACATTGAACACTGCCAGCGTTACAAACACACAGAGAAACTGAATACATTGAACACTGCCAGCGTTACAAACACACAGAGAAACTGAATACATTGAACACTGCCAGCGTTACAAACACACAGAGAAACTGAATACATTGAACACTGCCAGCGTTACAAACACACAGAGAAACTGAATACATTGAACACTGCCAGCGTTACAAACACACAGAGAAACTGAATACATTGAACACTGCCAGCGTTACAAACACACAGAGAAACTGAATACATTGAACACTGCCAGCGTTACAAACACACAGAGAAACTGAATACATTGAACACTGCCAGCGTTACAAACACACAGAGAAACTGAATACATTGAACACTGCCAGCGTTACAAACACACAGAGAAACTGAATACATTGAACACTGCCAGCGTTACAAACACACAGAGAAACTGAATACATTGAACACTGCCAGCGTTACAAACACACAGAGAAACTGAATACATTGAACACTGCCAGCGTTACAAACACACAGAGAAACTGAATACATTGAACACTGCCAGCGTTACAAACACACAGAGAAACTGAATACATTGAACACTGCCAGCGTTACAAACACACAGAGAAACTGAATACATTGAACACTGCCAGCGTTACAAACACACAGAGAAACTGAATACATTGAACACTGCCAGCGTTACAAACACACAGAGAAACTGAATACATTGAACACTGCCAGCGTTACAAACACACAGAGAAACTGAATACATTGAACACTGCCAGCGTTACAAACACACAGAGAAACTGAATACATTGAACACTGCCAGCGTTACAAACACACAGAGAAACTGAATACATTGAACACTGCCAGCGTTACAAACACACAGAGAAACTGAATACATTGAACACTGCCAGCGTTACAAACACACAGAGAAACTGAATACATTGAACACTGCCAGCGTTACAAACACACAGAGAAACTGAATACATTGAACACTGCCAGCGTTACAAACACACAGAGAAACTGAATACATTGAACACTGCCAGCGTTACAAACACACAGAGAAACTGAATACATTGAACACTGCCAGCGTTACAAACACACAGAGAAACTGAATACATTGAACACTGCCAGCGTTACAAACACACAGAGAAACTGAATACATTGAACACTGCCAGCGTTACAAACACACAGAGAAACTGAATACATTGAACACTGCCAGCGTTACAAACACACAGAGAAACTGAATACATTGAACACTGCCAGCGTTACAAACACACAGAGAAACTGAATACATTGAACACTGCCAGCGTTACAAACACACAGAGAAACTGAATACATTGAACACTGCCAGCGTTACAAACACACAGAGAAACTGAATACATTGAACACTGCCAGCGTTACAAACACACAGAGAAACTGAATACATTGAACACTGCCAGCGTTACAAACACACAGAGAAACTGAATACATTGAACACTGCCAGCGTTACAAACACACAGAGAAACTGAATACATTGAACACTGCCAGCGTTACAAACACACAGAGAAACTGAATACATTGAACACTGCCAGCGTTACAAACACACAGAGAAACTGAATACATTGAACACTGCCAGCGTTACAAACACACAGAGAAACTGAATACATTGAACACTGCCAGCGTTACAAACACACAGAGAAACTGAATACATTGAACACTGCCAGCGTTACAAACACACAGAGAAACTGAATACATTGAACACTGCCAGCGTTACAAACACACAGAGAAACTGAATACATTGAACACTGCCAGCGTTACAAACACACAGAGAAACTGAATACATTGAACACTGCCAGCGTTACAAACACACAGAG
Organism: Acipenser oxyrinchus oxyrinchus; assembly: GCA_030684275.1. Taxonomy (NCBI): domain Eukaryota; kingdom Metazoa; phylum Chordata; class Actinopteri; order Acipenseriformes; family Acipenseridae; genus Acipenser; species Acipenser oxyrinchus. The sequence goes on along the minus strand of CM060278.1, from coordinate 4,444,500 downwards.
AAACTGAATACATTGAACACTGCCAGCGTTACAAACACACAGAGAAACTGAATACATTGAACACTGCCAGCGTTACAAACACACAGAGAAACTGAATACATTGAACACTGCCAGCGTTACAAACACACAGAGAAACTGAATACATTGAACACTGCCAGCGTTACAAACACACAGAGAAACTGAATACATTGAACACTGCCAGCGTTACAAACACACAGAGAAACTGAATACATTGAACACTGCCAGCGTTACAAACACACAGAGAAACTGAATACATTGAACACTGCCAGCGTTACAAACACACAGAGAAACTGAATACATTGAACACTGCCAGCGTTACAAACACACAGAGAAACTGAATACATTGAACACTGCCAGCGTTACAAACACACAGAGAAACTGAATACATTGAACACTGCCAGCGTTACAAACACACAGAGAAACTGAATACATTGAACACTGCCAGCGTTACAAACACACAGAGAAACTGAATACATTGAACACTGCCAGCGTTACAAACACACAGAGAAACTGAATACATTGAACACTGCCAGCGTTACAAACACACAGAGAAACTGAATACATTGAACACTGCCAGCGTTACAAACACACAGAGAAACTGAATACATTGAACACTGCCAGCGTTACAAACACACAGAGAAACTGAATACATTGAACACTGCCAGCGTTACAAACACACAGAGAAACTGAATACATTGAACACTGCCAGCGTTACAAACACACAGAGAAACTGAATACATTGAACACTGCCAGCGTTACAAACACACAGAGAAACTGAATACATTGAACACTGCCAGCGTTACAAACACACAGAGAAACTGAATACATTGAACACTGCCAGCGTTACAAACACACAGAGAAACTGAATACATTGAACACTGCCAGCGTTACAAACACACAGAGAAACTGAATACATTGAACACTGCCAGCGTTACAAACACACAGAGAAACTGAATACATTGAACACTGCCAGCGTTACAAACACACAGAGAAACTGAATACATTGAACACTGCCAGCGTTACAAACACACAGAGAAACTGAATACATTGAACACTGCCAGCGTTACAAACACACAGAGAAACTGAATACATTGAACACTGCCAGCGTTACAAACACACAGAGAAACTGAATACATTGAACACTGCCAGCGTTACAAACACACAGAGAAACTGAATACATTGAACACTGCCAGCGTTACAAACACACAGAGAAACTGAATACATTGAACACTGCCAGCGTTACAAACACACAGAGAAACTGAATACATTGAACACTGCCAGCGTTACAAACACACAGAGAAACTGAATACATTGAACACTGCCAGCGTTACAAACACACAGAGAAACTGAATACATTGAACACTGCCAGCGTTACAAACACACAGAGAAACTGAATACATTGAACACTGCCAGCGTTACAAACACACAGAGAAACTGAATACATTGAACACTGCCAGCGTTACAAACACACAGAGAAACTGAATACATTGAACACTGCCAGCGTTACAAACACACAGAGAAACTGAATACATTGAACACTGCCAGCGTTACAAACACACAGAGAAACTGAATACATTGAACACTGCCAGCGTTACAAACACACAGAGAAACTGAATACATTGAACACTGCCAGCGTTACAAACACACAGAGAAACTGAATACATTGAACACTGCCAGCGTTACAAACACACAGAGAAACTGAATACATTGAACACTGCCAGCGTTACAAACACACAGAGAAACTGAATACATTGAACACTGCCAGCGTTACAAACACACAGAGAAACTGAATACATTGAACACTGCCAGCGTTACAAACACACAGAGAAACTGAATACATTGAACACTGCCAGCGTTACAAACACACAGAGAAACTGAATACATTGAACACTGCCAGCGTTACAAACACACAGAGAAACTGAATACATTGAACACTGCCAGCGTTACAAACACACAGAGAAACTGAATACATTGAACACTGCCAGCGTTACAAACACACAGAGAAACTGAATACATTGAACACTGCCAGCGTTACAAACACACAGAGAAACTGAATACATTGAACACTGCCAGCGTTACAAACACACAGAGAAACTGAATACATTGAACACTGCCAGCGTTACAAACACACAGAGAAACTGAATACATTGAACACTGCCAGCGTTACAAACACACAGAGAAACTGAATACATTGAACACTGCCAGCGTTACAAACACACAGAGAAACTGAATACATTGAACACTGCCAGCGTTACAAACACACAGAGAAACTGAATACATTGAACACTGCCAGCGTTACAAACACACAGAGAAACTGAATACATTGAACACTGCCAGCGTTACAAACACACAGAGAAACTGAATACATTGAACACTGCCAGCGTTACAAACACACAGAGAAACTGAATACATTGAACACTGCCAGCGTTACAAACACACAGAGAAACTGAATACATTGAACACTGCCAGCGTTACAAACACACAGAGAAACTGAATACATTGAACACTGCCAGCGTTACAAACACACAGAGAAACTGAATACATTGAACACTGCCAGCGTTACAAACACACAGAGAAACTGAATACATTGAACACTGCCAGCGTTACAAACACACAGAGAAACTGAATACATTGAACACTGCCAGCGTTACAAACACACAGAGAAACTGAATACATTGAACACTGCCAGCGTTACAAACACACAGAGAAACTGAATACATTGAACACTGCCAGCGTTACAAACACACAGAGAAACTGAATACATTGAACACTGCCAGCGTTACAAACACACAGAGAAACTGAATACATTGAACACTGCCAGCGTTACAAACACACAGAGAAACTGAATACATTGAACACTGCCAGCGTTACAAACACACAGAGAAACTGAATACATTGAACACTGCCAGCGTTACAAACACACAGAGAAACTGAATACATTGAACACTGCCAGCGTTACAAACACACAGAGAAACTGAATACATTGAACACTGCCAGCGTTACAAACACACAGAGAAACTGAATACATTGAACACTGCCAGCGTTACAAACACACAGAGAAACTGAATACATTGAACACTGCCAGCGTTACAAACACACAGAGAAACTGAATACATTGAACACTGCCAGCGTTACAAACACACAGAGAAACTGAATACATTGAACACTGCCAGCGTTACAAACACACAGAGAAACTGAATACATTGAACACTGCCAGCGTTACAAACACACAGAGAAACTGAATACATTGAACACTGCCAGCGTTACAAACACACAGAGAAACTGAATACATTGAACACTGCCAGCGTTACAAACACACAGAGAAACTGAATACATTGAACACTGCCAGCGTTACAAACACACAGAGAAACTGAATACATTGAACACTGCCAGCGTTACAAACACACAGAGAAACTGAATACATTGAACACTGCCAGCGTTACAAACACACAGAGAAACTGAATACATTGAACACTGCCAGCGTTACAAACACACAGAGAAACTGAATACATTGAACACTGCCAGCGTTACAAACACACAGAGAAACTGAATACATTGAACACTGCCAGCGTTACAAACACACAGAGAAACTGAATACATTGAACACTGCCAGCGTTACAAACACACAGAGAAACTGAATACATTGAACACTGCCAGCGTTACAAACACACAGAGAAACTGAATACATTGAACACTGCCAGCGTTACAAACACACAGAGAAACTGAATACATTGAACACTGCCAGCGTTACAAACACACAGAGAAACTGAATACATTGAACACTGCCAGCGTTACAAACACACAGAGAAACTGAATACATTGAACACTGCCAGCGTTACAAACACACAGAGAAACTGAATACATTGAACACTGCCAGCGTTACAAACACACAGAGAAACTGAATACATTGAACACTGCCAGCGTTACAAACACACAGAGAAACTGAATACATTGAACACTGCCAGCGTTACAAACACACAGAGAAACTGAATACATTGAACACTGCCAGCGTTACAAACACACAGAGAAACTGAATACATTGAACACTGCCAGCGTTACAAACACACAGAGAAACTGAATACATTGAACACTGCCAGCGTTACAAACACACAGAGAAACTGAATACATTGAACACTGCCAGCGTTACAAACACACAGAGAAACTGAATACATTGAACACTGCCAGCGTTACAAACACACAGAGAAACTGAATACATTGAACACTGCCAGCGTTACAAACACACAGAGAAACTGAATACATTGAACACTGCCAGCGTTACAAACACACAGAGAAACTGAATACATTGAACACTGCCAGCGTTACAAACACACAGAGAAACTGAATACATTGAACACTGCCAGCGTTACAAACACACAGAGAAACTGAATACATTGAACACTGCCAGCGTTACAAACACACAGAGAAACTGAATACATTGAACACTGCCAGCGTTACAAACACACAGAGAAACTGAATACATTGAACACTGCCAGCGTTACAAACACACAGAGAAACTGAATACATTGAACACTGCCAGCGTTACAAACACACAGAGAAACTGAATACATTGAACACTGCCAGCGTTACAAACACACAGAGAAACTGAATACATTGAACACTGCCAGCGTTACAAACACACAGAGAAACTGAATACATTGAACACTGCCAGCGTTACAAACACACAGAGAAACTGAATACATTGAACACTGCCAGCGTTACAAACACACAGAGAAACTGAATACATTGAACACTGCCAGCGTTACAAACACACAGAGAAACTGAATACATTGAACACTGCCAGCGTTACAAACACACAGAGAAACTGAATACATTGAACACTGCCAGCGTTACAAACACACAGAGAAACTGAATACATTGAACACTGCCAGCGTTACAAACACACAGAGAAACTGAATACATTGAACACTGCCAGCGTTACAAACACACAGAGAAACTGAATACATTGAACACTGCCAGCGTTACAAACACACAGAGAAACTGAATACATTGAACACTGCCAGCGTTACAAACACACAGAGAAACTGAATACATTGAACACTGCCAGCGTTACAAACACACAGAGAAACTGAATACATTGAACACTGCCAGCGTTACAAACACACAGAGAAACTGAATACATTGAACACTGCCAGCGTTACAAACACACAGAGAAACTGAATACATTGAACACTGCCAGCGTTACAAACACACAGAGAAACTGAATACATTGAACACTGCCAGCGTTACAAACACACAGAGAAACTGAATACATTGAACACTGCCAGCGTTACAAACACACAGAGAAACTGAATACATTGAACACTGCCAGCGTTACAAACACACAGAGAAACTGAATACATTGAACACTGCCAGCGTTACAAACACACAGAGAAACTGAATACATTGAACACTGCCAGCGTTACAAACACACAGAGAAACTGAATACATTGAACACTGCCAGCGTTACAAACACACAGAGAAACTGAATACATTGAACACTGCCAGCGTTACAAACACACAGAGAAACTGAATACATTGAACACTGCCAGCGTTACAAACACACAGAGAAACTGAATACATTGAACACTGCCAGCGTTACAAACACACAGAGAAACTGAATACATTGAACACTGCCAGCGTTACAAACACACAGAGAAACTGAATACATTGAACACTGCCAGCGTTACAAACACACAGAGAAACTGAATACATTGAACACTGCCAGCGTTACAAACACACAGAGAAACTGAATACATTGAACACTGCCAGCGTTACAAACACACAGAGAAACTGAATACATTGAACACTGCCAGCGTTACAAACACACAGAGAAACTGAATACATTGAACACTGCCAGCGTTACAAACACACAGAGAAACTGAATACATTGAACACTGCCAGCGTTACAAACACACAGAGAAACTGAATACATTGAACACTGCCAGCGTTACAAACACACAGAGAAACTGAATACATTGAACACTGCCAGCGTTACAAACACACAGAGAAACTGAATACATTGAACACTGCCAGCGTTACAAACACACAGAGAAACTGAATACATTGAACACTGCCAGCGTTACAAACACACAGAGAAACTGAATACATTGAACACTGCCAGCGTTACAAACACACAGAGAAACTGAATACATTGAACACTGCCAGCGTTACAAACACACAGAGAAACTGAATACATTGAACACTGCCAGCGTTACAAACACACAGAGAAACTGAATACATTGAACACTGCCAGCGTTACAAACACACAGAGAAACTGAATACATTGAACACTGCCAGCGTTACAAACACACAGAGAAACTGAATACATTGAACACTGCCAGCGTTACAAACACACAGAGAAACTGAATACATTGAACACTGCCAGCGTTACAAACACACAGAGAAACTGAATACATTGAACACTGCCAGCGTTACAAACACACAGAGAAACTGAATACATTGAACACTGCCAGCGTTACAAACACACAGAGAAACTGAATACATTGAACACTGCCAGCGTTACAAACACACAGAGAAACTGAATACATTGAACACTGCCAGCGTTACAAACACACAGAGAAACTGAATACATTGAACACTGCCAGCGTTACAAACACACAGAGAAACTGAATACATTGAACACTGCCAGCGTTACAAACACACAGAGAAACTGAATACATTGAACACTGCCAGCGTTACAAACACACAGAGAAACTGAATACATTGAACACTGCCAGCGTTACAAACACACAGAGAAACTGAATACATTGAACACTGCCAGCGTTACAAACACACAGAGAAACTGAATACATTGAACACTGCCAGCGTTACAAACACACAGAGAAACTGAATACATTGAACACTGCCAGCGTTACAAACACACAGAGAAACTGAATACATTGAACACTGCCAGCGTTACAAACACACAGAGAAACTGAATACATTGAACACTGCCAGCGTTACAAACACACAGAGAAACTGAATACATTGAACACTGCCAGCGTTACAAACACACAGAGAAACTGAATACATTGAACACTGCCAGCGTTACAAACACACAGAGAAACTGAATACATTGAACACTGCCAGCGTTACAAACACACAGAGAAACTGAATACATTGAACACTGCCAGCGTTACAAACACACAGAGAAACTGAATACATTGAACACTGCCAGCGTTACAAACACACAGAGAAACTGAATACATTGAACACTGCCAGCGTTACAAACACACAGAGAAACTGAATACATTGAACACTGCCAGCGTTACAAACACACAGAGAAACTGAATACATTGAACACTGCCAGCGTTACAAACACACAGAGAAACTGAATACATTGAACACTGCCAGCGTTACAAACACACAGAGAAACTGAATACATTGAACACTGCCAGCGTTACAAACACACAGAGAAACTGAATACATTGAACACTGCCAGCGTTACAAACACACAGAGAAACTGAATACATTGAACACTGCCAGCGTTACAAACACACAGAGAAACTGAATACATTGAACACTGCCAGCGTTACAAACACACAGAGAAACTGAATACATTGAACACTGCCAGCGTTACAAACACACAGAGAAACTGAATACATTGAACACTGCCAGCGTTACAAACACACAGAGAAACTGAATACATTGAACACTGCCAGCGTTACAAACACACAGAGAAACTGAATACATTGAACACTGCCAGCGTTACAAACACACAGAGAAACTGAATACATTGAACACTGCCAGCGTTACAAACACACAGAGAAACTGAATACATTGAACACTGCCAGCGTTACAAACACACAGAGAAACTGAATACATTGAACACTGCCAGCGTTACAAACACACAGAGAAACTGAATACATTGAACACTGCCAGCGTTACAAACACACAGAGAAACTGAATACATTGAACACTGCCAGCGTTACAAACACACAGAGAAACTGAATACATTGAACACTGCCAGCGTTACAAACACACAGAGAAACTGAATACATTGAACACTGCCAGCGTTACAAACACACAGAGAAACTGAATACATTGAACACTGCCAGCGTTACAAACACACAGAGAAACTGAATACATTGAACACTGCCAGCGTTACAAACACACAGAGAAACTGAATACATTGAACACTGCCAGCGTTACAAACACACAGAGAAACTGAATACATTGAACACTGCCAGCGTTACAAACACACAGAGAAACTGAATACATTGAACACTGCCAGCGTTACAAACACACAGAGAAACTGAATACATTGAACACTGCCAGCGTTACAAACACACAGAGAAACTGAATACATTGAACACTGCCAGCGTTACAAACACACAGAGAAACTGAATACATTGAACACTGCCAGCGTTACAAACACACAGAGAAACTGAATACATTGAACACTGCCAGCGTTACAAACACACAGAGAAACTGAATACATTGAACACTGCCAGCGTTACAAACACACAGAGAAACTGAATACATTGAACACTGCCAGCGTTACAAACACACAGAGAAACTGAATACATTGAACACTGCCAGCGTTACAAACACACAGAGAAACTGAATACATTGAACACTGCCAGCGTTACAAACACACAGAGAAACTGAATACATTGAACACTGCCAGCGTTACAAACACACAGAGAAACTGAATACATTGAACACTGCCAGCGTTACAAACACACAGAGAAACTGAATACATTGAACACTGCCAGCGTTACAAACACACAGAGAAACTGAATACATTGAACACTGCCAGCGTTACAAACACACAGAGAAACTGAATACATTGAACACTGCCAGCGTTACAAACACACAGAGAAACTGAATACATTGAACACTGCCAGCGTTACAAACACACAGAGAAACTGAATACATTGAACACTGCCAGCGTTACAAACACACAGAGAAACTGAATACATTGAACACTGCCAGCGTTACAAACACACAGAGAAACTGAATACATTGAACACTGCCAGCGTTACAAACACACAGAGAAACTGAATACATTGAACACTGCCAGCGTTACAAACACACAGAGAAACTGAATACATTGAACACTGCCAGCGTTACAAACACACAGAGAAACTGAATACATTGAACACTGCCAGCGTTACAAACACACAGAGAAACTGAATACATTGAACACTGCCAGCGTTACAAACACACAGAGAAACTGAATACATTGAACACTGCCAGCGTTACAAACACACAGAGAAACTGAATACATTGAACACTGCCAGCGTTACAAACACACAGAGAAACTGAATACATTGAACACTGCCAGCGTTACAAACACACAGAGAAACTGAATACATTGAACACTGCCAGCGTTACAAACACACAGAGAAACTGAATACATTGAACACTGCCAGCGTTACAAACACACAGAGAAACTGAATACATTGAACACTGCCAGCGTTACAAACACACAGAGAAACTGAATACATTGAACACTGCCAGCGTTACAAACACACAGAGAAACTGAATACATTGAACACTGCCAGCGTTACAAACACACAGAGAAACTGAATACATTGAACACTGCCAGCGTTACAAACACACAGAGAAACTGAATACATTGAACACTGCCAGCGTTACAAACACACAGAGAAACTGAATACATTGAACACTGCCAGCGTTACAAACACACAGAGAAACTGAATACATTGAACACTGCCAGCGTTACAAACACACAGAGAAACTGAATACATTGAACACTGCCAGCGTTACAAACACACAGAGAAACTGAATACATTGAACACTGCCAGCGTTACAAACACACAGAGAAACTGAATACATTGAACACTGCCAGCGTTACAAACACACAGAGAAACTGAATACATTGAACACTGCCAGCGTTACAAACACACAGAGAAACTGAATACATTGAACACTGCCAGCGTTACAAACACACAGAGAAACTGAATACATTGAACACTGCCAGCGTTACAAACACACAGAGAAACTGAATACATTGAACACTGCCAGCGTTACAAACACACAGAGAAACTGAATACATTGAACACTGCCAGCGTTACAAACACACAGAGAAACTGAATACATTGAACACTGCCAGCGTTACAAACACACAGAGAAACTGAATACATTGAACACTGCCAGCGTTACAAACACACAGAGAAACTGAATACATTGAACACTGCCAGCGTTACAAACACACAGAGAAACTGAATACATTGAACACTGCCAGCGTTACAAACACACAGAGAAACTGAATACATTGAACACTGCCAGCGTTACAAACACACAGAGAAACTGAATACATTGAACACTGCCAGCGTTACAAACACACAGAGAAACTGAATACATTGAACACTGCCAGCGTTACAAACACACAGAGAAACTGAATACATTGAACACTGCCAGCGTTACAAACACACAGAGAAACTGAATACATTGAACACTGCCAGCGTTACAAACACACAGAGAAACTGAATACATTGAACACTGCCAGCGTTACAAACACACAGAGAAACTGAATACATTGAACACTGCCAGCGTTACAAACACACAGAGAAACTGAATACATTGAACACTGCCAGCGTTACAAACACACAGAGAAACTGAATACATTGAACACTGCCAGCGTTACAAACACACAGAGAAACTGAATACATTGAACACTGCCAGCGTTACAAACACACAGAGAAACTGAATACATTGAACACTGCCAGCGTTACAAACACACAGAGAAACTGAATACATTGAACACTGCCAGCGTTACAAACACACAGAGAAACTGAATACATTGAACACTGCCAGCGTTACAAACACACAGAGAAACTGAATACATTGAACACTGCCAGCGTTACAAACACACAGAGAAACTGAATACATTGAACACTGCCAGCGTTACAAACACACAGAGAAACTGAATACATTGAACACTGCCAGCGTTACAAACACACAGAGAAACTGAATACATTGAACACTGCCAGCGTTACAAACACACAGAGAAACTGAATACATTGAACACTGCCAGCGTTACAAACACACAGAGAAACTGAATACATTGAACACTGCCAGCGTTACAAACACACAGAGAAACTGAATACATTGAACACTGCCAGCGTTACAAACACACAGAGAAACTGAATACATTGAACACTGCCAGCGTTACAAACACACAGAGAAACTGAATACATTGAACACTGCCAGCGTTACAAACACACAGAGAAACTGAATACATTGAACACTGCCAGCGTTACAAACACACAGAGAAACTGAATACATTGAACACTGCCAGCGTTACAAACACACAGAGAAACTGAATACATTGAACACTGCCAGCGTTACAAACACACAGAGAAACTGAATACATTGAACACTGCCAGCAGTTACAAACACACAGAGAAACTGAATACATTGAACACTGCCAGCGTTACAAACACACAGAGAAACTGAATACATTGAACACTGCCAGCGTTACAAACACACAGAGAAACTGAATACATTGAACACTGCCAGCGTTACAAACACACAGAGAAACTGAATACATTGAACACTGCCAGCGTTACAAACACACAGAGAAACTGAATACATTGAACACTGCCAGCGTTACAAACACACAGAGAAACTGAATACATTGAACACTGCCAGCGTTACAAACACACAGAGAAACTGAATACATTGAACACTGCCAGCGTTACAAACACACAGAGAAACTGAATACATTGAACACTGCCAGCGTTACAAACACACAGAGAAACTGAATACATTGAACACTGCCAGCGTTACAAACACACAGAGAAACTGAATACATTGAACACTGCCAGCGTTACAAACACACAGAGAAACTGAATACATTGAACACTGCCAGCGTTACAAACACACAGAGAAACTGAATACATTGAACACTGCCAGCGTTACAAACACACAGAGAAACTGAATACATTGAACACTGCCAGCGTTACAAACACACAGAGAAACTGAATACATTGAACACTGCCAGCGTTACAAACACACAGAGAAACTGAATACATTGAACACTGCCAGCGTTACAAACACACAGAGAAACTGAATACATTGAACACTGCCAGCGTTACAAACACACAGAGAAACTGAATACATTGAACACTGCCAGCGTTACAAACACACAGAGAAACTGAATACATTGAACACTGCCAGCGTTACAAACACACAGAGAAACTGAATACATTGAACACTGCCAGCGTTACAAACACACAGAGAAACTGAATACATTGAACACTGCCAGCGTTACAAACACACAGAGAAACTGAATACATTGAACACTGCCAGCGTTACAAACACACAGAGAAACTGAATACATTGAACACTGCCAGCGTTACAAACACACAGAGAAACTGAATACATTGAACACTGCCAGCGTTACAAACACACAGAGAAACTGAATACATTGAACACTGCCAGCGTTACAAACACACAGAGAAACTGAATACATTGAACACTGCCAGCGTTACAAACACACAGAGAAACTGAATACATTGAACACTGCCAGCGTTACAAACACACAGAGAAACTGAATACATTGAACACTGCCAGCGTTACAAACACACAGAGAAACTGAATACATTGAACACTGCCAGCGTTACAAACACACAGAGAAACTGAATACATTGAACACTGCCAGCGTTACAAACACACAGAGAAACTGAATACATTGAACACTGCCAGCGTTACAAACACACAGAGAAACTGAATACATTGAACACTGCCAGCGTTACAAACACACAGAGAAACTGAATACATTGAACACTGCCAGCGTTACAAACACACAGAGAAACTGAATACATTGAACACTGCCAGCGTTACAAACACACAGAGAAACTGAATACATTGAACACTGCCAGCGTTACAAACACACAGAGAAACTGAATACATTGAACACTGCCAGCGTTACAAACACACAGAGAAACTGAATACATTGAACACTGCCAGCGTTACAAACACACAGAGAAACTGAATACATTGAACACTGCCAGCGTTACAAACACACAGAGAAACTGAATACATTGAACACTGCCAGCGTTACAAACACACAGAGAAACTGAATACATTGAACACTGCCAGCGTTACAAACACACAGAGAAACTGAATACATTGAACACTGCCAGCGTTACAAACACACAGAGAAACTGAATACATTGAACACTGCCAGCGTTACAAACACACAGAGAAACTGAATACATTGAACACTGCCAGCGTTACAAACACACAGAGAAACTGAATACATTGAACACTGCCAGCGTTACAAACACACAGAGAAACTGAATACATTGAACACTGCCAGCGTTACAAACACACAGAGAAACTGAATACATTGAACACTGCCAGCGTTACAAACACACAGAGAAACTGAATACATTGAACACTGCCAGCGTTACAAACACACAGAGAAACTGAATACATTGAACACTGCCAGCGTTACAAACACACAGAGAAACTGAATACATTGAACACTGCCAGCGTTACAAACACACAGAGAAACTGAATACATTGAACACTGCCAGCGTTACAAACACACAGAGAAACTGAATACATTGAACACTGCCAGCGTTACAAACACACAGAGAAACTGAATACATTGAACACTGCCAGCGTTACAAACACACAGAGAAACTGAATACATTGAACACTGCCAGCGTTACAAACACACAGAGAAACTGAATACATTGAACACTGCCAGCGTTACAAACACACAGAGAAACTGAATACATTGAACACTGCCAGCGTTACAAACACACAGAGAAACTGAATACATTGAACACTGCCAGCGTTACAAACACACAGAGAAACTGAATACATTGAACACTGCCAGCGTTACAAACACACAGAGAAACTGAATACATTGAACACTGCCAGCGTTACAAACACACAGAGAAACTGAATACATTGAACACTGCCAGCGTTACAAACACACAGAGAAACTGAATACATTGAACACTGCCAGCGTTACAAACACACAGAGAAACTGAATACATTGAACACTGCCAGCGTTACAAACACACAGAGAAACTGAATACATTGAACACTGCCAGCGTTACAAACACACAGAGAAACTGAATACATTGAACACTGCCAGCGTTACAAACACACAGAGAAACTGAATACATTGAACACTGCCAGCGTTACAAACACACAGAGAAACTGAATACATTGAACACTGCCAGCGTTACAAACACACAGAGAAACTGAATACATTGAACACTGCCAGCGTTACAAACACACAGAGAAACTGAATACATTGAACACTGCCAGCGTTACAAACACACAGAGAAACTGAATACATTGAACACTGCCAGCGTTACAAACACACAGAGAAACTGAATACATTGAACACTGCCAGCGTTACAAACACACAGAGAAACTGAATACATTGAACACTGCCAGCGTTACAAACACACAGAGAAACTGAATACATTGAACACTGCCAGCGTTACAAACACACAGAGAAACTGAATACATTGAACACTGCCAGCGTTACAAACACACAGAGAAACTGAATACATTGAACACTGCCAGCGTTACAAACACACAGAGAAACTGAATACATTGAACACTGCCAGCGTTACAAACACACAGAGAAACTGAATACATTGAACACTGCCAGCGTTACAAACACACAGAGAAACTGAATACATTGAACACTGCCAGCGTTACAAACACACAGAGAAACTGAATACATTGAACACTGCCAGCGTTACAAACACACAGAGAAACTGAATACATTGAACACTGCCAGCGTTACAAACACACAGAGAAACTGAATACATTGAACACTGCCAGCGTTACAAACACACAGAGAAACTGAATACATTGAACACTGCCAGCGTTACAAACACACAGAGAAACTGAATACATTGAACACTGCCAGCGTTACAAACACACAGAGAAACTGAATACATTGAACACTGCCAGCGTTACAAACACACAGAGAAACTGAATACATTGAACACTGCCAGCGTTACAAACACACAGAGAAACTGAATACATTGAACACTGCCAGCGTTACAAACACACAGAGAAACTGAATACATTGAACACTGCCAGCGTTACAAACACACAGAGAAACTGAATACATTGAACACTGCCAGCGTTACAAACACACAGAGAAACTGAATACATTGAACACTGCCAGCGTTACAAACACACAGAGAAACTGAATACATTGAACACTGCCAGCGTTACAAACACACAGAGAAACTGAATACATTGAACACTGCCAGCGTTACAAACACACAGAGAAACTGAATACATTGAACACTGCCAGCGTTACAAACACACAGAGAAACTGAATACATTGAACACTGCCAGCGTTACAAACACACAGAGAAACTGAATACATTGAACACTGCCAGCGTTACAAACACACAGAGAAACTGAATACATTGAACACTGCCAGCGTTACAAACACACAGAGAAACTGAATACATTGAACACTGCCAGCGTTACAAACACACAGAGAAACTGAATACATTGAACACTGCCAGCGTTACAAACACACAGAGAAACTGAATACATTGAACACTGCCAGCGTTACAAACACACAGAGAAACTGAATACATTGAACACTGCCAGCGTTACAAACACACAGAGAAACTGAATACATTGAACACTGCCAGCGTTACAAACACACAGAGAAACTGAATACATTGAACACTGCCAGCGTTACAAACACACAGAGAAACTGAATACATTGAACACTGCCAGCGTTACAAACACACAGAGAAACTGAATACATTGAACACTGCCAGCGTTACAAACACACAGAGAAACTGAATACATTGAACACTGCCAGCGTTACAAACACACAGAGAAACTGAATACATTGAACACTGCCAGCGTTACAAACACACAGAGAAACTGAATACATTGAACACTGCCAGCGTTACAAACACACAGAGAAACTGAATACATTGAACACTGCCAGCGTTACAAACACACAGAGAAACTGAATACATTGAACACTGCCAGCGTTACAAACACACAGAGAAACTGAATACATTGAACACTGCCAGCGTTACAAACACACAGAGAAACTGAATACATTGAACACTGCCAGCGTTACAAACACACAGAGAAACTGAATACATTGAACACTGCCAGCGTTACAAACACACAGAGAAACTGAATACATTGAACACTGCCAGCGTTACAAACACACAGAGAAACTGAATACATTGAACACTGCCAGCGTTACAAACACACAGAGAAACTGAATACATTGAACACTGCCAGCGTTACAAACACACAGAGAAACTGAATACATTGAACACTGCCAGCGTTACAAACACACAGAGAAACTGAATACATTGAACACTGCCAGCGTTACAAACACACAGAGAAACTGAATACATTGAACACTGCCAGCGTTACAAACACACAGAGAAACTGAATACATTGAACACTGCCAGCGTTACAAACACACAGAGAAACTGAATACATTGAACACTGCCAGCGTTACAAACACACAGAGAAACTGAATACATTGAACACTGCCAGCGTTACAAACACACAGAGAAACTGAATACATTGAACACTGCCAGCGTTACAAACACACAGAGAAACTGAATACATTGAACACTGCCAGCGTTACAAACACACAGAGAAACTGAATACATTGAACACTGCCAGCGTTACAAACACACAGAGAAACTGAATACATTGAACACTGCCAGCGTTACAAACACACAGAGAAACTGAATACATTGAACACTGCCAGCGTTACAAACACACAGAGAAACTGAATACATTGAACACTGCCAGCGTTACAAACACACAGAGAAACTGAATACATTGAACACTGCCAGCGTTACAAACACACAGAGAAACTGAATACATTGAACACTGCCAGCGTTACAAACACACAGAGAAACTGAATACATTGAACACTCAGACAGCGTTACAAACACACAGAGAAACTGAATACATTGAACACTGCCAGCGTTACAAACACACAGAGAAACTGAATACATTGAACACTCTGCCAGCGTTACAAACACACAGAGAAACTGAATACATTGAACACTCAGACAGCGTTACAAACACACAGAGAAACTGAATACATTGAACACTGCCAGCGTTACAAACACACAGAGAAACTGAATACATTGAACACTCAGACAGCGTTACAAACACACAGAGAAACTGAATACATTGAACACTCAGACAGCGTTACAAACACACAGAGAAACTGAATACATTGAACACTGCCAGCGTTACAAACACACAGAGAAACTGAATACATTGAACACTGCCAGCGTTACAAACACACAGAGAAACTGAATACATTGAACACTGCCAGCGTTACAAACACACAGAGAAACTGAATACATTGAACACTCAGACAGCGTTACAAACACACAGAGAAACTGAATACATTGAACACTGCCAGCGTTACAAACACACAGAGAAACTGAATACATTGAACACTCAGCCAGCGTTACAAACACACAGAGAAACTGAATACATTGAACACTCAGACAGCGTTACAAACACACAGAGAAACTGAATACATTGAACACTGCCAGCGTTACAAACACACAGAGAAACTGAATACATTGAACACTGCCAGCGTTACAAACACACAGAGAAACTGAATACATTGAACACTGCCAGCGTTACAAACACACAGAGAAACTGAATACATTGAACACTGCCAGCGTTACAAACACACAGAGAAACTGAATACATTGAACACTGCCAGCGTTACAAACACACAGAGAAACTGAATACATTGAACACTCAGACAGCGTTACAAACACACAGAGAAACTGAATACATTGAACACTCAGACAGCGTTACAAACACACAGAGAAACTGAATACATTGAACACTCAGCCAGCGTTACAAACACACAGAGAAACTGAATACATTGAACACTCAGACAGCGTTACAAACACACAGAGAAACTGAATACATTGAACACTGCCAGCGTTACAAACACACAGAGAAACTGAATACATTGAACACTGCCAGCGTTACAAACACACAGAGAAACTGAATACATTGAACACTCAGACAGCGTTACAAACACACAGAGAAACTGAATACATTGAACACTCAGACAGCGTTACAAACACACAGAGAAACTGAATGAATTCAGTGAGAAGCGTTTGCACTACAAGTCTTTCTCAGTGTCTTCAATGTCTCTCTCTCTCTCAGAAAGTGGACCCTTTCCCTGGCCCTGCTCCGGTTCCTAAAGAGAGGCGGCAGAAGTTTGAACGAGGGCAGAAGAATGAAGTGGTGAGGAATCCGACTCCATCGCTGTGTCACTCTGAGCTGCTGCTGATGCATTCTAATGAAGACATGACTTTGAATGATCTCTCTCTCTCTCCCCTCCCTCTCCTATCTCCTCTCCTCTCCCAGCACTCTCTCTCCAAGGGCAGGTTGAAGGATCGTCTCTCTAAGACAGAGGAGAAGATTGACCTGGCGCTGAACCAGGCTGCTCGATCCGACCTGCTGCTAGCGGAGGAGGCTGGGTGAGGAGGGGGGCTGCACTGGTCAGTACACTGACAGCTGTGCAGAGTTAAAGACCTCGTATTGCACCCTGCAGTGTAACACTGATCTGTTTGTCCTTCAACGCTGAAACTAATGCTGTTTAATTTCTGTCTGTCTCTTTGGCTGTGTGTCTCTCTGTTGCTCTCGCTCTCTGTCTGTGTCTCTCTCTCTCTCTCTCTCTCTCTCTCTCTGCTCTCTCTCTCTCTCTCTCTGTCTGTCTCTGTTGCTCTGTGTCTCTCTCCCTCTCTCTCGCTCTCTCGCTCTCTGTCTGTCTCTGTTGCTCTGTGTCTCTCTCTCTGCAGGTTCCTGGTGGGAGATGAAGGGGAGGATACATGCACTATTGCACAGGATGACATCGCTGAGGCTGTCGACATCACTTCCGGGGCAAAGGTCAGCCTGGCACACCACTAAACAGTCTCATGCTTGTTTCTGTTCAGTGACAGTGTGGCATTTAACCCTGACTGCTCCTCTCTGTCTCTCCAGTACTTCAATCTGTCTCTCAGTCAGTTTGGGCCATACAGGATAGACTACACCCGGAACGGCAGGTAAGAGAGTGTGTGCGCGTCTGTGTGTCTCTCTGTGTGTGTGTGTCTGTGTTTGTGTTTGTTTGGTCTCTGTCTCTCTGTGTCTCGATGTCTCTGTGTGTGGTTTGTCTCACTGTCTGTGTGTGTTTTTGTCTCGGTGTCTCTGTGTGTCTGTGTTTGTTTTGTCTCAGTGTCTCTCTGTGTGTCTCTGTTTTGTCTCAGTGTCTTTGTGTGTGTTTGTTTGTTTTGTCTCAGTGTCTCTCTCTGTGTGTTTGTTTGTTTTGTCTCGGTGTCTCTCTGTGTGTGTTTGTTTGTTTTGTCTCAGTGTCTCTCTGTGTGTGTCTGTTTTGTCTCGGTGTCTCTCTGTTTGTGTTTGTTTTGTCTCATTGTCTCTCTGTGTGTGTTTGTGTTTGTTTTGTCTCAGTGTCTCTGTGTGTGTTTGTGTTTGTTTTGTCTCGTTGTCGTCTCTGTGTGTTTGTGTTTGTTTTGTCTCGGCGTCTCTGTGTCTCTCTGTGTTTGTTTTGTCTCGGTGTCTCTCTGTGTCTCGGTGTCTCTGATTGCTTTTGTTTTGTTTTCAGGCACTTGCTCCTGGGAGGTCGTCTGGGTCACGTTGCCTCTCTGGACTGGCAGAGCAAACAGCTGCAGAGCGAGATGAACGTGATGGAGAGTGTGAACGACGTGAGGCGAGTCCTCGAGGGAGAGACTGAGCGACGTGCTGGGGGCTGTCAGCGATGTGCTAGATGTATTGCTGTATAAATGTGTGTGTGTGTGTGTTACTGACAGACTTGCTCTCCTCCCCTCTCAGGTGGCTGCACTCAGAGAACATGTTTGCTGTGGCTCAGAGGAAGTGGCTGTATATCTATGACAACCAGGGGGTGGAGCTTCACTGTGTGAAGAAGTTCAATGACGTGCTGCGCATGGAGTTCCTGCCCTACCACTTCCTGCTCGCCACCGCGGTACGTCACGCTAACATGTCCCCTCAGCGCATTCAGAGCTCCAGTGGGTTCCTGCAGTACCTCTGTGTGTCAGTGTGCTGTATTGTATTTCACTGCATTGCATTGTGGATCTCTTGTATTCAGAGCTCCACGGGGTTCCTGCAGTACCTCTGCAGGAACCCACTGTGTCTGTGTCTTCATCTAGACAATGTGGGGAAGCTATAAAAAAGGCCAACAAGATGCTCGGATATATTGTGAGAAGTGTTGAATTTAAATTGAGGGAAGTAATGTTAAAACTTTACAATGCATTAGTAAGACCTCACCTAGAATATTGTGTTCAGTTCTGGTCACCTTGTTACAAAAAGGATATTGCTGCTCTAGAAAGAGTGCAAAGAAGAGCAACCTGAATTATCCCGGGTTTAAAAAGCATGTCATATGCAGACAGGCTAAAAGAATTGAATCTATTCAGTCTTGAACAAAGAAGACTACGCGGCGATCTGATTCAAACATTCAAAATCATAAAAGGTATAGACAATGTCGACTCAGGGGACTTCTTTGACCTGAAAAAAGAAACAAGGACCAGGGGTCACAAATGGAGATTAGATAAAGGAGCATTCAGAACAGAAAATAGGAGGCACTTTTTTACACAGAGAATTGTGGGGGTTTGGAACCAACTCCCCAGTAATGTTGTTGAAGCTGACACCCTGGGATCCTTCAAGAAGCTGCTTGATGAGATTCTGGGATCAATAAGCTACTAACAACCAAACGAGCAAGATGGGCTGAATGGCCTCCTCTCGTTTGTAAACTTTCTTATGTTCTTATGTGTGTCAGGGTGCTGTATTGTATTGCATTGTGGGTCTCTTGTATTCAGAGCTCCACGGGGTTCCTGCAGTATCTCGATGTCTCGGTCGGTCGGGAGGTCAGTGCGATCTGCACGAAGAACGGCCGGCTGGACGTGATGACACAGAACCAGAGCAACGCTGTCGTGCACCTGGGACACCCCACAGGTGAGAGTGAGACAGTGTGAGAGTGACACAGAACCAGAGCAACGCTGTCATGCACCTGGGACACCCCACAGGTGAGAGTGAGACAGTGTGAGAGTGACACAGAACCAGAGCAACGCCGTCGTGCACCTGGGACACCCCACAGGTGAGAGTGAGACAGTGTGAGAGTGACACAGAACCAGAGCAGCGCCGTCGTGCACCTGGGACACCCCACAGGTGAGAGTGAGACAGTGTGAGAGTGACACAGAACCAGAGCAGCGCCGTCGTGCACCTGGGACACCCCACAGGTGAGAGTGAGACAGTGTGAGAGTGACACAGAACCAGAGCAACGCCGTCGTGCACCTGGGGCACCCACAGGTGAGAGTGAGACAGTGTGAGAGTGACACAGAACCAGAGCAACGCCGTCGTGCACCTGGGACACCCCACAGGTGAGAGTGAGACAGTGTGAGAGTGACACAGAACCAGAGCAACGCCGTCGTGCACCTGGGACACCCCACAGGTGAGAGTGAGACAGTGTGAGAGTGACACAGAACCAGAGCAACGCCGTCGTGCACCTGGGACACCCCACAGGTGAGAGTGAGACAGTGTGAGAGTGACACAGAACCAGAGCAACGCCGTCGTGCACCTGGGACACCCCGCAGGTGAGAGTGAGACAGTGTGAGAGTGACACAGAACCAGAGCAACGCTGTCGTGCACCTGGGACACCCCGCAGGTGAGAGTGAGACAGTGTGAGAGTGACACAGAACCAGAGCAACGCCGTCGTGCACCTGGGACACCCCACAGGTGAGAGTGAGACAGTGTGAGAGTGACACAGAACCAGAGCAACGCCGTCGTGCACCTGGGGCACCCCGCAGGTGAGAGTGTGTAGGGTTAGTGTCTTCATGGTAACGTTCTCTGCTCTCTGATAGGCACAGTGACTCTCTGGTCCCCCAATCAGAAGGAGCCGCTGGTGAAGATGCTGTGCCACCGAGGCGGCGTGAGAGCCATCGCCGTGGACAAGACGGGCACGTGAGTCAAAAACACAGAGACACACTGAGACGGATCCACACACACACACTGAGACACAGACACACATACACACACGCTGAGACACAGACACAGAACGTGGTTACTCAAGGGAACTCCCATGTTCCCACGCCCCGGCATTGAATTATTATATCAAAGCTCTTCTAAACCCATCCAGAACCACTCAATCAAATGGTCAGCTGCATTTGCTCTCAGAATGCTGTGTGTGTGGCAGTGTGCTCTCAGCTCTGAGGAGGCTGTGTGTGTGGCTGTGCTCTCAGTGTGCTCTCAGCTCTGAGGAGGCTGTGTGTGTGGCAGTGTGCTCTCAGCTCTGAGGAGGCTGTGTGTGTGTGTGTGTGTGTGTGTGTGTGTGTGTGTGCAGTGTGCTCTCAGCTCTGAGGAGGCTGTGTGTGTGGCAGTGTGCTCTCAGCTCTGAGGAGGCTGTGTGTGTGTGGCAGTGTGCTCTCAGCTCTGAGGATGCTGTGTGTGTGTGTCAGTGTGCTCTGAGGAGTGTGTGTGTGTGTGTGTGTGTGTGTGTGGCAGTGCTCTCAGCTCAGGGAGATCACAGACTGAAAGACCAGTGCTTGTGTGAGCGAGGGTCGGGGGCCACTCCATCAATACACTGCCAGTCCAGGCCAAGCACCTCGTAGAGCTCCAGCAGTGCCAACTACAAACACAGAGCAGCTGCGCTGAGGGGAGCTCGGGAAAATAATTCAGTGAAAGGGCGTGGCCAAGAGGGAGCTACCATTCATGATGAGTGGAAGCTTCCCTGTCTGAAGGAGAAACACACAGACACTATACACACACACACTGTACACACAGACACTATACACACACACACTGTACACACACTGTACACACAGACACTATACACACTAGAGACTCACACACACTACACACAAGAGACACACTGTACACACAGACACTATACCCACGAGAGAGACACACTGTACACACAGACACTATACACACGAGAGACACACTGTACACACAGACACTATACACACGAGAGAGACACTGTACACACACACAAGACACACACAGACACTATACCCACAAGAGAGACACACTGTACACACAGACACTATACACACACACACACTGTACACACAGACACTATACACACGAGAGACTCACACACTACACACAAGAGACACACTGTACACACAGACACTATACCCACGAGAGAGACACACTGTACACACAGACACTATACACACGAGAGACACACTGTACACAGACACTATACACACAAGACACACACTGTACACAGACACTATACCCACGAGAGAGACACACTGTACACACAGACACTATACCCACGAGAGACACACTGTACACAGACACTATACACACGAGAGACACACTGTACACAGACACTATACACACAAGAGACACACACTGTACACAGACACTATACCCACGAGAGAGACACACTGTACACACAGACACTATACACACGAGAGACACACTACACACAGACACTATACACACGAGAGAGACACACACACTGTACACAGACACTATACACACGAGAGAGACACACACACTGTACACAGACACTATACACACGAGAGAGACACACTGTACACACAGACACTATACACACGAGAGACACACACTGTACACACAGACACTATACACACAAGAGACTCACACACACTGTACACACAGACACTATACCCACGAGAGAGACACGCTGTACACACAGACACTACACACGAGAGACTCACACACACTGTACACACAGACACTATACCCACGAGACACACACAGACACTATACACACAAGAGACACACACTGTACACACACAAGACTCGCACTGTACACACAGACACTATACCCACGAGAGAGACACGCTGTACACACAGACACTACACACGAGAGACTCACACACACTGTACACACAGACACTATACCCACGAGACACACACTGTACACACAGACACTATACACACAAGAGACACACTGTACAGACACTACACACGAGAGACACACTGTACACAGACACTACACACAGAGACACACTGTACACAGACACTATACACCACGAGAGACACACTATACACCACAGAGAGACACACACTGTACACAGACACTATACCCACGAGAGAGACACACACACACACTGTACACAGACACTATACCCACGAGAGAGACACACTGTACACACAGACACTATACCCACGAGAGAGACACACTGTACACACAGACACTATACCCACGAGAGAGATACACACACACACTGTACACAGACACTATACCCACGAGAGACACACACTGTACACACAGACACTATACACACACTGTACACACTGACACTATACACACAGACACAATGTGCACTCTGTACACACAGGCACACACACACACACTTAGACACACTGAGGTCCTGACAGTTCTTAAACTCATGACTTCCTGTGCTGTAGGTACATGGTGACGTCGGGGCTGGACAGGAAGATGAAGGTGTTCGATATCCGCTCCTTCAAACCACTCGCCTCGTACCTGCTTCCTGCCGGAGCAACCAGCATGACCATGAGTCAGAGAGGGCTGCTGGCAACATGCTGTGGAGACACTGTGCAGGTGAGGAGAGGAGAGGAGAGGGGGACGGAGAGGAGAGGAGAGGAGAGGAGAGGGAGCGACTGTGTGTGTGTGATCCTCCATAAACTTGTAAGAAACTGTCAAACACAGCAGCAGTTCAGCAGTGCTGTTGTGTGTCTCTCGCTGTGGTCATGGGCGTCCACAGAATCAGTTGTAGGGGGTGCAAGGTGTTTAAAAGTAGTGCAGCAGTGTGGAGTAGTGGTCAGGGCTCTGGACTCTTGACCGGAGGGTCATGGGTTCAATCCCAGGTGGGGGACACTGCTGCTGTACCCTTGAGCAAGGTACTTTACCTAGATTGCTCCAGTAAAAACCCAACTGTATAAATGGGTAATTGTATCTAAAAATAATGTGATATCTTGTAACAATTGTAAGTCGCCCTGGATAAGGGCGTCTGCTAAGAAATAAATAGTCCGATAACGTGGTTTTGTATTGCATAATAATTCTTCTAAGCCTCATTTTACATTAACAACTCGGACTAAAGCTAAAAATCCGATCAAAACCAATACTGTAAATGTTTGCCAAAAAAAATTGTGCTCCTGGTTGTTTGAATGAGTTCTTTAACGTCGCGCTGCCTTTCTCTCCCTGTAGTCTGCACGCTGAACGCACAAGTTATTATAAACAAACAAAAAACAAAGGGTCCTGCGCAAGACTCTCTGGACAGCAGCTTGTTATCCTTCTGATCAGCTTAGTGTGCTTTTCTATAGCTTTCAAACACATGATATCATCACCCGAGTAGACGACTCCTCTGTACCACTGCGTACCACTAACTGAGAGAGTTAAGGGTTAAAAATAACACAGGTAGATTTTTGTTTTTGTTTTCTCCCTATTTATTATTTAAGATGTGTCAAGTGAATTACTAACAATTCATTAATATTGGGTCATTTTATATGCATTCTGAGACCAAGAAAAGCTCAAAGGTCAAATTTCATGGTAATGCATTTTACCAAGACCAATATCTTCACATATTTGTTCTTAGCCAGTTTTGTTTCTGAAAAAGAGGACTGTACATTGAATTTTGTTTTTGAACTTTAGCAAAGACATTCCCTATTGGTTTTTGCACCTGCCTGCGGACGCCCGTGGTGGTGGTGTCTGCGTGTCTCTGTTTCTCTCGCGGTGTCTGTGTGTTTCGCGGTGTCTCTGTTTCTCTCTGGCGGTGTCTCTGTTTCTCTCTGGCGGTGTCTCTGTTTCTCTGGCGGTGTCTCTGTTTCTCTCGGCGGTGTCTCTGTTTCTCTCATGGTGTCTCTGTTTCTCATGTGGTGTCTCTGTTTCTCTCGGCGGTGTCTCTGTTTCTCTCGGTGGTGTCTGTGTTTCTCTCACGGTGGTGTCTCGCGTGTCTCTCTGGCGGTGTCTGCAGTCTCTCTCGGCGGTGTCTCTGTTTCTCTCAGGTGTCTGTGTGTCTCTCTCGGGCGGTGTCTCTGTTTCTCTGCTGGCGGTGTCTCGTGTGTCTCTCTGGGCGGTGTCTCTGTTTCTCTCGGTGTCTGCACGCTCTCTCTGTCTGCTGTCTCTCTGTGTCTCTCGTCGTCTCTCTCGCGGTGTCTGTTTCTCTCGTGTGGCGTGTCTCTCGCGTCTGTCTCTCGGTGTGTCTGTCTCTCTCTCTGGCGGTGTCTGTTTCTCTCGCTGACGGTGTCTCCGTTCTCTCTCGCGGTGTCTCTGTTTCTCTCGCGGCGGTGTCTCTGTTTCTCTCGCGGCGGTGTCTCTGTTTCTCTCAGCGGTGTCTGCTGTCTCTCTCGGCGGTGTCTCTGTTTCTCTCGCGTGGTGTCTCGTGTTTCTCTCGCCGGTGGTGTCTGCGTGTTTCTCTCGCGGCGGTGTCTGCATGTTTCTCTCGCGGCGGTGTCTCTGTTTCTCTCGCGGCGGTGTCTGCGTGTTTCTCTCGCGGTGGTGTCTGTGTTTCTCTCGCGATGGTGTCTGCATGTTTCTCTCGCGGCGGTGTCTCTGTTTCTCTCGCGACGGTGTCTGCGTGTTTCTCTCGCGGCGGTGTCTCTGTTTCTCTCGCGACGGTGTCTGCATGTTTCTCTCGCGGCGGTGTCTCTGTTTCTCTTGCAGTGGTGTCTCTGTTTCTCTCGCGGCGGTGTCTGCGTGTTTCTCTCGCGGCGGTGTCTCTGTTTCTCTTGCAGTGGTGTCTCTGTTTCTCTCGCGGTGTCTGCTGCCTCGCTACGGTGCATGAAGCTGCTCACACTTTTCTCTCCTCTCTCAGGTGTATAAGGATGTGTGTTCGACGCCCGTGTCCCGGCCTTACATGGCTCACCGCGCTCCAGGCAGGGTGTGGGGCGTGCAGTTCTGTCCCTATGAGGATGTGCTGGGAATCGGACATGGAGACGGCTTCACCAGTATGCTGGTGCCAGGTCAGTACCACAGCTCCCAGTTCACTGAACATCGGAGTGTTGAGGCACTGCCTGCTGCCTAAAACAGAAGACAGACAGACAGACAGACAGACAGACACAGAGCCCCACAGTCCTGTTCAGTCTGACACTGCAATATAATTGCTTCTTCTTGGTGTCTGTGTTAGTTTACTCCATTCTACCAGAGTTTAGTTTCATTAAAGCTGCAGACAGACACAGAGCCCCACAGTCCTGTTCAGTCTGACACTACAATATAATTCCTTGTTGGGGTGCGTTTACTGCTGGGCAATGTAGAGAAAGTGGAGCCGATGGGTTAATAAATCCCCTCCCCCTCTCTACAGGGCCGGGCGAGGCTAACTCGACGCTGGACTCGAACCCGTTCCGCAGTGTGAAGCAGAGGCAGGAGTGGGAGGTGAAGGCGCTGCTGGACAAGATCCAGCCTGAGCTCATCACCCTGCAGCCCAGCAAACTGGGAGAACTGGACACGGCCACCTACCAGCAGAGACACAAGGAGAGAGTGGAGAGACTGGTGAGAGAGGGGAGGGGGAGAGACGGGAGAGACTGGAGAGAGAGGGGAGGGGAGAGACTGGAGAGAGGGAGGGGGGAGAGAGAGGAGGGGGGAGACTGGAGAGAGGGAGGGGAGAGACTGGTGAGAGAGGGAGGGGAGAGACTGGTGAGAGGGAGGGAGAGAGAGGGGGAGAGACTGGAGAGAGAGGGGAGGGGGAGAGACTGGAGAGAGAGGAGAGGGGAGAGACTGGAGAGAGGGAGGGAGAGACTGAGAGAGAGAGTGGAGAGAGGGAGAGACTGGAGAGAGGGGAAGGGGAGAGACTGGAGAGAGAGAGGTGAGAGGGGGGAGACTGGAGAGAGGGAGGGGAGACTGGAGAGAGAGAGGGAGGGGAGAGACTGGAGAGAGGGAGGGAGAGACTGGTGAGAGAGGGAGAGGTGAGAGGGGAGGGGAGAGACTGGTGAGAGAGGAGAGTGGGGGAGTGGAGAGACTGGTGAGAGGGGAGTGGAGAGAGAGGGCAGTGGAGATACTGGTGAGAGGGGAGTGGAGAGAGAGGGGAGTGGAGAGACTGGTGAGAGGGGAGGGGGAGAGACTTGGAGAGGGAGGGGGTGAGGTGTAGGGTTAGGGAGAGAGAGCTGTGGTTTAAACTCTGGCTTGTTTGTTTTCCTTGCAGGGCTTCGACCCGCGGGAGAAAGAGAAGTTTGAACCCAAACTGAAGATGAAAGGTCGCAGTTCAACCGGGAGCGTCCAGCGGAGGAAGAAGAAGATCAAGAACGAGGATCAGAGAGTGAGGAAGGGGAAGGGGAAGGGGAAGGGGAAGGGGAGGGGAGGGGGAGCACTGACTGTGTGTGTGTCTGTCAGTCCGTAACTGTGACTCGGTGTCTGTTTGTATCTGTATAGGTGTGTGTCTGTCTGTGAGCCTGCCATTTGGAAATACTAAAACAATAATATATTCTCTCTCTCTCTATCAGGAGTTGATCAAGCAGAGTCTGGAAATGAAGGACCGTGCCGACAAGGAAAGAAAGAAAGAGGAGAAGATGACCAGCCTGGGTCAGAGGTCAGCGCTGGAGCGCTTCCAGAAATAACAGGAGAGAGGGAGGGAGAGGACCATGCAGACAGCCTCTTCATGCAGACAGCCTCTTCATGCAGACAGCCTCTTCATGCAGACAGCCTCTTCATGCAGACAGCCTCTTCATGCAGGCAGCCTCTTCATGCAGACAGCCTCTTCATGCAGGCAGCCTCTTCATGCAGACAGCCTCTTCATGCAGGCAGCCTCTTCATGCAGGCAGCCTCTTCATGCAGACAGCCTCTTCATGCAGGCAGCCTCTTCATGCAGACAGCCTCTTCATGCAGGCAGCCTCTTCATGCAGACAGCCTCTTCATGCAGGCAGCCTCTTCATGCAGACAGCCTCTTCATGCAGACAGCCTCTTCATGCAGGCAGCCTCTTCATGCAGACAGCCTCTTCATGCAGGCAGCCTCTTCATGCAGACAGCCTCTTCATGCAGGCAGCCTCTTCATGCAGGCAGCCTCTTCATGCAGACAGCCTCTTCATGCAGACAGCCTCTTCACTCAGGCAGCCTCTTCACGCAGGCAGCCTCTTCATGCAGATCAACATTTTGTACAAAACGTTTTTTTTTTGTTTGTTTTTTTTTTTCTTATAAAACTTTGTAAAGTTATTATATTCTTGTGAAAAAATTAAATGTGTTTGAAAAACTAAGTCGTGAATCTTCTGTCGAGATCCCCTGGACTTTCAAGGTCTCTGGAATGATACCAACTTTGGTGAGAATAAAACACGACCCTTAGAATAAAATAAAACACGGCACCTTAGAATAAAATAAAATAAAACACGGCCCTTAGAATAAAATAAAACACGACCCTCAGAATAAAATAAAACACAGCCCCTTAGAATAAAATAAAATAAAACACAACCCTTAGAATAAAATAAAACACGGCCCTTAGAATAAAATAAAATAAAACACGGCCCTTAGAATAAAATAAAACACGGCCCTTAGAATAAAATAAAATAAAACACGACCCTTAGAATAAAAGAAAATAAAACACGGCCCTTAGAATAAAATAAAACACGGCCCTTAGAATAAAATAAAATAAAACACGACCCTTAGAATAAAAGAAAATAAAACACGGCCCTTAGAATAAAATAAAACACGACCCTTAGAATAAAATAAAATAAAACACGACCCTTAGAATAAAATAAAATGAAACACGGCCCTTAGAATAAAATAAAACACGGCCCTTAGAATAAAATAAAACACGGCCCTCAGAATAAAATAAAATAAAACACGACCCTTAGAATAAAAGAAAATAAAACACGGCCCTTAGAATAAAATAAAACACGACCCTTAGAATAAAATAAAACACGGCCCTTAGAATAAAATAAAGCACGACCCTTAGAATAAAATAAAATAAAACACTGCCCTTAGAATAAATTAAAACACGACCCTCAGAATAAAATAAAACACGGCCCTTAGAATAAAATAAAATAAAACACGGCCCTTAGAATAAATTAAAACACGGCCCTTAGAATAAAATAAAACACGGCCCTTAGAATAAAATAAAACACGACCCTCAGAATAAAATAAAACATGACCCTCAGAATAAAATAAAATAAAACACGACCCTTAGAATAAAAGAAAATAAAACACGACCCTTAGAATAAAATAAAACACGACCCTTAGAATAAAATAAAATAAAACACGGCCCTTAGAATAAATTAAAACACGACCCTCAGAATAAAATAAAACACGGCCCTTAGAATAAAATAAAACACGGCCCTTAGAATAAAATAAAACACGACCCTTAGAATAAAATAAAACATGGCCCTTAGAATAAAATAAAACACGGCCCTTAGAATAAAATAAAATAAAACACGACCCTTAGAATAAAATAAAACACGGCCCTTAGAATAAAATAAAATAAAACATGGCCCTCAGAATAAAATAAAATAAAACACGACCCTTAGAATAAAATAAAACACGACCCTTAGAATAAAATAAAACACGGCCCTTAGAATAAAATAAAACACGGCCCTTAGAATAAAATAAAATAAAACACGGCCCTCAGAATAAAATAAAATAAAACACGACCCTTAGAATAAAATAAAACACGGCCCTTAGAATAAAATAAAACACGACCCTTAGAATAAAATAAAACACGGCCCTTAGAATAAAATAAAACACGGCCCTTAGAATAAAATAAAACACGGTCCTTAGAATAAAATAAAACACGACCCTCAGAATAAAATAAAACACAGCCCCTTAGAATAAAATAAAACACGACCCTTAGAATAAAATAAAACACGGCCCTTAGAATAAAATAAAATAAAACACGACCCTTAGAATAAAATAAAACACGACCCTTAGAATAAAATAAAACACGGCCCTTAGAATAAAATAAAATAAAACACGACCCTTAGAATAAAATAAAACACGACCCTCAGAATAAAATAAAACACGGCCCTTAGAATAAAATAAAACACGGCCCTTAGAATAAAATAAAACACGGCCCTTAGAATAAAATAAAACACGGCCCTTAGAATAAAATAAAGCACGACCCTTAGAATAAAATAAAATAAAACACGGCCCTTAGAATAAAATAAAACACGGCCCTTAGAATAAAATAAAACACGGCCCTTAGAATAAAATAAAATAAAACACGGCCCTTAGAATAAAATAAAACACGGCCCTTAGAATAAAATAAAACACGACCCTTAGAATAAAATAAAACACGGCCCTTAGAATAAAATAAAACACGACCCTTAGAATAAAATAAAACACGGCCCTTAGAATAAAATAAAACACGACCCTTAGAATAAAATAAAACACGGCCCTTAGAATAAAATAAAACACGACCCTTAGAATAAAATAAAACACGACCCTTAGAATAAAATAAAATAAAACACGGCCCTTAGAATAAAATAAAACACAACCCTTAGAATAAAATAAAACACGACCCTTAGAATAAAATAAAATAAAACACGGCCCTTAGAATAAAATAAAGCATGATCAGCATATTAATGTAATGACGCACACTTCTGTAGCTGTGTATATCGTTGCAAAATAAACAGTGGTAGCTGAATATGCCAAGTCGCCAGCATCATTATTGATCATTATTGAGACCCACAATCCTGCAGTTTTTATATTTATCACTTAGTTACTAAATAACAGGAAGAAAATGTAATTGCGACAAAGGAAGCATAATTATGAAGTCACTGCAGCGTGTATATTGTGTGAAAGAAACCTGACCGCTAGCCCGCTCGATTTGTTTTTATTGAATTTGTTTATAATTAAAGTTGTATGATGTAGAAATAATTCCCATTCAATACTGATCCAGTGCTGTCCTGGCTAGCAGCGCACGCAGCTTTCTATTTACCTTTCTCTCGCGTGGGAGTACTGAACAACGTGACCACGTTGGTCACATGATATGAAAAGGCTGTCCTAGTCTGCTTTGCGTTCATGTATATGTAAAGGCTGGCCCTGGTTGTGGATTGGAGGCCCCGGGCCACATCGAAATGGTGGCTTAAGTCTAGACACAAATGAGAAATCGCAAATGTGAACGAGGTCCGAGTGTCCCGGTCTACTGGAAGCAGGTTTCAAGCACCATTCCTCCTTCATGGAATAAACTCAAACACTATGAACATTAAAAAACACAAACCAATGAAGATGAATGAAACAACTCTGTGCAAATTTGTGCAACTTGAGGGTTTATTTGGGTTTCTCAACATCCAGGGGCTGGTTTTTCGAAACTTAATCTGGATAACAGTGATCCAGATTTTGTAATCCTATCGGAAAATGTCACTGCTGGATTACATTTATCCAGATAATAAATTCACAATTATGAGATGCAGTGCTTTGAAGTAGGCTAGTTCCTAATTGTGTGTAGATTTATATTTTTTAAAAGGCCATTATTTATGATATAACCTAATTTCACAAAAGAAGTAAGATGGTGGTAATAACGAGTAATACTCGACTTCATTTTGTTTTATATTATTTTCTTTGTTAATGCACACAATGCAAATAATGGTTATTTTATTTATGCCTACTTGGCAGAAATGAAATAACTTAAATCTAAACTGAATAAAAATAAAACTAAATAACACTGGCATTTACTCATTACCTGTGCACTCATTCATTATAAACAACACGAAGCCTACTGCGTGTGTCGCAGTGTAATCAGACCCCTCATTGTAATCCTCTGCGTGTGTCGCAGTGTAATCAGACCCCCTCATTGTAATCCTCTGCGTGTGTCGCAGTGTAATCAGACCCCTCATTGTAATCCTCTGCGTGTGTCGCAGTGTAACCAGTCCCCTCATTGTAATCCTGTGCGTATGTCGCAGTGTAATCAGACCCCTCATTGTAATCCTCTGCGTGTGTCGCAGTGTAATCAGACCCCCTCATTGTAATCCTCTGCGTGTGTCGCAGTGTAATCAGACCCCTCATTGTTATCCTGTGCGTGTGTCACAATGTAATCAGTCCCCTCATTGTAATCCTGTGCGTATGTCGCAGTGTAATCAGACCCCTCATTGTAATCCTCTGCGTGTGTCGCAGTGTAATCAGTCCCCTCATTGTAATCCTGTGCGTATGTCGCAGTGTAATCAGACCCCTCATTGTTATCCTGTGCGTGTGTCACAATGTAATCAGTCCCCTCATTGTAATCCTGCGTGTGTCGCAGAGTAATCAGTCCCCTTATTGTCATCCTGCGTGTGTCGCAGTGTAATCAGTCCCTCTCATTGTCATCCTGCGTGTGTCGCAGTGTAATCAAACCCCCTCATTGTAATCCTGCGTGTCGCAGTGTAATCAGACCTCCTAATTGTCATCCTGCGTGTGTCGCAGTGTAATCAGTCCCCTCATTGTAATCCTGTGTGTGTGTTGCAGTGTAATCAGTCCCCTCATTGTAATCCTGTGTGTGTCGCAGTGCAATCACTCCCCTCATTGTAATCCTCTACGTCTGTCGCAGTGTAATCAGTCCCCTCATTGTAATCCTCTGCGTGTGTCGCAGTGTAATCAGTCCCTCATTGTAATCCTGTGCGTGTGTCACAGTGTAATCAGTCCCCTCATTGTAATCCTGCGTGTGTCGCAGAGTAATCAGTCCCCTTATTGTCATCCTGCGTGTGTCGCAGTGTAATCAGTCCCTCTCATTGTCATCCTGCGTGTCGCAGTGTAATCAGACCTCCTAATTGTCATCCTGCGTGTGTCGCAGTGTAATCAAACCCCCTCATTGTAATCCTGCGTGTCGCAGTGTAATCAGACCTCCTAATTGTCATCCTGCGTGTGTCGCAGTGTAATCAAACCCCCTCATTGTAATCCTGCGTGTGTCGCAGTGTAATCAGACCTCCTAATTGTCATCCTGCGTGTGTCGCAGTGTAATCAGTCCCCTCATTGTAATCCTGTGCGTGTGTTGCAGTGTAATCAGTCCCCTCATTGTAATCCTGTGTGTGTCGCAGTGTAATCAGTCCCCTCATTGTAAACCTGCGTGTGTCACAGTGTAATCAGTCCCTCTCATTGTAATCCTGCGTGTGTCGCAGTGTAATCAGTCCCCTCATTGTCATCCTGCGTGTGTTGCAGTGTTATCAGTCCCCTCATTGTAATCGTGTGCGTGTGTCGCAGTGTAATCAGTCCCCTCATTATTATCCTGTGCGTGTCGCAGTGTAATCTCTCCCCTCATTGTAATCCTGCTTGTGTCACAGTGTAATCACTCCCCTCATTGTAATCCTGCGTGTGTCGCAGTGTAATCAGTCCCTCTCATTGTAATCCTGCGTGTGTCGCAGTGTAATCAGTCCCCTCATTGTAATCCTGCATATCGCAGTGTAATCAGACCCCCTCATTGCAATCCTGTGCGCGTGTCGCAGTGTAATCAGTCCCCTCATTGTAATCCTGTGCACGTGTCGCAGTGTAATCAGACCCCCTCATTGCAATCCTGTGCGTGTGTCGCAGTGTAATCACTCCCCTCATTGTAATCCCTCGTGTGTCGCAGTGTATTAAGTCTCCGTGTCCCTCAGCAGTGCACGCAGTTTGCAGAACCCAAGCGCCGCCCTGCTTGTGATCCAGGAACAGGGCGGCCCCCCCCTCAGCTCCCCCCAGTACTGGTGCTGCTGTGCCGCAGTCACGTGGTGCGCTGCGATCAGACAGCCGTAGCAGCAGCGCCGAGGGGATGCGCGCCCCCGAGAACAGGCTGCAGTGGGAGGGGCGCAGGCCAGCCCCCCGCGCGCTCAACCCCACAAACACGTCCTCCAGGGGGCAGGGGGGCGTCAGGTAGGAGGTGAGGTACAGCTTGCGGGCCGCTGAGCTGGAGAGCACGTAGGCCGTGCCGCTGCAGTACTGGGGGAAGCGGTCCTGGGGGTACACCCGTGCGACACGAAGGACTTGCTGCGGGGTCCCGGATCGGAACCACACCCCTGTGAACCCGACCCAGGTACAGGTCCGGACCGGAGAACCAGCTCCCCCTCCAGTCAGCCCACTGCCCAGACCAGCCCCTGTTCCTCTCCCACTCCTCCCTCTCCTCTCCCTTTACGTTCTCCTCTGATTTTCCCCCTTTCTTCTCTTCTCCAGCTCTGCTTCCTTTCCCCACAGTATCCTCCCACTCCCCTTCTCCCTTCTCCTGGTTGCTAATCAGTCTCTCCAGGTAGGGTAGCAGCACCTCGTAGTTCAGCATGACGTCATCATCCACCTTGGTGATGAAGGCGGCGCGAGGGCAGTACCTGGCAGTCCAGCGCAGCAGGGAGAGGGTCTTGAGGGTCAGGTTTGCGTACGAGTCTCTGAAGTTTCCCTGGACGATGTCTCCGTGCCGCTCAGCCTCGCTGGCTAGTGCCTGGCGCTGGGCGGGGTGTCGGGATCCCCAGGAGGAACAGCGCTCAAGACGCGCGCCCCACGCCGTCAGGCTGCCCCAGGTCTGGCGGATGGCGGGCGTGCCTCGGCGTTGGGGGGCGCTGGTGACCAGGCTCAGCAGGAAGGGGCGGTCGGGCGCAGGAGCGCTCGTTGGGCAGCAGGTAGAAGTCCTCCGGCTGGGCGCTCAGGGCCTCCTGCTCCCGCTGCAGCGCTGCCAGGGCCCGGGTCCGAGCCTCGGGTGACAGGGCTCCTCCCCACACTCCCCAGCTCATCCACCAGCCCTCGATGTGATCCACATTGAGCAGGCAGGACAGCACCGCGGTCAGCAGCAACACAATCCACACCCGCTTCCGCAGCCGCATCTCAGGGGCCTCACCTGCACCTGGGAAAGAAGGAGAGCAACACACAGCTTTACAAAGAGCAGAGGAGGCTGTGCTGGGGCATCCCTGGGAAACCACACAGTGTAGTAAAGCACAGAGAAGATAATGAACCAGCCCCTTCTCAAAGCACAGAGAAGATAATGAACCAGCCCCTTCTCAAAGCACAGAGAAGATAATGAACCAGCCCCTTCTCAAAGTTTACTGCTGTGGTATGCCCCCTGGTAAAAGCACAAGCAACTACACGCATATTAAAGCCCATGAGTGTTGAAAGGACCCTGCTGATGTAATTCTGTCTAATAACAGAGGATGAGAGGAATCAGTGCGATACTCAACTCCGATGTCTTCACAAAGCACCTGCTGCGTAGCTCACCTTCGCAATACACTGTCTGACCAGTAAAAAAAAAACACAGTATCTTTAACACTAGCACATTAAGAACATGCAGCTCACAGCAGCTTCCGTTTCACAGCGTGCATGTCCAGATACACGATGTGAGGGCGATTTTAAAAAACTGTAAATGAAATGGCATGTTTGCATGTGTACTGTATGCGTCGGGGCTGTGCTGATAGAAACAATGTTCCTGTCCATGCAGGTACCCACACAGTAACAGTACACCCCCTGCTACACATCCCATAATAGCTGGTATCTCTTCCCTAGCATGGTAGGAGTCAAATGTTAAAACAACACAACTGTCTGTTAGTAATCTCTAGTTCTGAACATGCAAGATATTCCCTTTACATTGTGCAGCACGCTACCTCGCAGAATGGTTCAGAACTCCTACATTAATATGAATAACTCGCTAATAACTGAGACATTGCTGAATGCATTACCAAAGCATCCATGGGGTGCAGCACACTTGTTTTGCGAGTTTGTATGTAGGAGTTCTGAGGTAGCGTGCTGTACAATGTAAAGGGAATATCTTGCATGTTCAGAACTAGAGATTACTAACAGGCTGTTGTGTTAACATTTTACCCCTACCATGCTCGGTGAGAGATCATGTGAGAGGTCGTGCAGTTTCTCCCAAATGTAACGAGTTGTAGGACCCCAACACTGACTCAGTAGGAACAGCACATTCCCCCAAACCAGTTAGCATACAATCATTAACATTGATTTCCAATTCTGCGTTTGTCAATCAGCAAGCTTGGGTATTATAGCAATTTGATACCAGGTTCAAGCTACAGCTGCATCTTTTTAACTACATGGAAGCTGATAATACTGAATTATTATTATTATTATTATTATTATTATTATTATTATTATTATTATTATTATTATTGTTTATTTAGCAGACGCCTTTATCCAAGGTGACTTAGAGACTAGGGTGTGTGAACTATGCATCAGCTGCAGAGTCACTTACAACTACGTCTCACCCGAAAGACGGAGCACAAGGAGGTGAAGTGACTTGCTCAGGGTCACACAATAAGTCAGTGGCTGAGGTGGGATTTGAACCGGGGACCTCCTGGTTACAAGCCCTTTTCTTTAACCACTGGACCACACAGCCTCCTTAATTGTGGAGAAACCTCAGCGTTTCTAGATTTATCATTCAAGGGCAATTCTCATCCCTCATTTAATCTGCATTATGCCACAGTGGCTGTAGCGCTAAACGCAGCCTCGGGGGCAGGTTGTAAAGGCTCAGCTCTGAGCGGAGCTTCCGTGCTCTTTGAAGATTAAAGCCCTTGCTTTGTATTTCCGTGACTCAGAAGCGACTGAGTAATACAGCTATTTGCCACCCTCATCGCTCAACAGTGTGTTGTTTTGAATGTCTGCCGCAGGGATGTCTTTGGAGCTTTTAATTAGACATACAAGGGATTCAATGCTTTGTTAAACTTGTGTAACATATTGTATTACTTCAGATGGAATAATCTTCATGCAGCCCCACCTGACAGCGATACCGAAACGTTATATACTTGCCTGTCAAAGCTGTTTTTTAAGCTTCTTTGTAACGACACAAACGTAGGTCAGTATCCGCGCCGGTTTGTGGGAGGCATTCAGATACAAATGAAGAGCAAGCTGTGTCCTCCAGCGAGCTCTGTGATGAAGATGGCTGTCAAGTGTTCCTCAAAGGGAAGTGCGGCGGCTGAGGCGATGCAACAAACACACCGACACGGGTTTTAAGGGAATATTTTCTCAGTTACCTTTATTTTATCTTCGGAGTTTCACAGAACTCGGTTCCCCTCCCTTGGTAGAGATACAATGTGGCCATGAAGTAGCCACCACGGCGCTGAAGTGAATGAGGAGCGCAACAGTAACACAGGGACCTGCATCCGCCCTCCGCACCGAACTCGTCTTCTCTCCTGTAATCTCGCGTGATCCCCAGTATTCAGCACGAGCATCGAGCTGCACGAGGGGACGGTGATATTCTGTGACGCATTTTCACGTGTCCGGTCAAATTCCGACGCATTTACCCAAAAACATTTACATTGCATTACAATCGCCAAACGCCAGGTGGTGCTCTCAGCCAGCTATTTCCTAATTCGGACCAAAAAAACAACCCTTTATTGCAATAAATGTTGCTACAAAATCTGTGCTAAGCTAGTCTACAGCGTTAAAACTCGCTAACCATTTACTTTCTATCAATCGATGTGTTTTTGTGTATAATGATGCTGGTGAGTTTGCCGGTGATTCGTTTGTATTCACTGTATACAGAGCGCAACCAGGGAGGCTGTGTGGTCCAGTGGTTAAAGAAAAGGTCTTGTAACCAGGAGGTCCCCGGTTTAAATCCCACCTCAGCCACTGACTCATTGTGTGACCCTGAGCAAGTCACTTCACCTCCTTGTGCTCCGTCTTTCGGGTGAGACGTAATTGTAAGTGACTCTGCAGCTGATGCATAGTTCACACACCCTAGTCTATGTAAGTCGCCTTGGATAAAGGCGTCTGCTAAATAAACAAATAATAATAATAACCAAAGAAGGCGCACATTGCCATGCAATACAAATACAACAACATTGCTGTGCTGTATTGTATTGTATTCAAGGGTTTCATTCTTCAAAGAGGTCCTACAATATTAAAGGTTCATTCGTTCATATTTTTTTATCTCTATATAAAACATGGGAGACGAGATGCGTGTGTATGGTATGTAATAAAAACAAAAAAAATGATGTTTTAAAATCTATTTTAAATATACGTGTTCGCTTTTCTTAACTGATATGGCGCCTGCAGCATCTCCAATGCTATTCCAGTGCTGTCTTTTCACACATTATTCTGGAAGGTCCTTCAGTAATATGGCGGCTCTGATCTTCATTTCGATGCTGCACAGAAGCCGCGTTCCTTCACCAAGATGGCACCCTTTTCACTCGTGACCGTCACTTCCTTTGCGACACGGGTTGGTTTCCGGTCGCAGCGGCGAGGCGAGTCCATGAGAAGTCGTTTGAAACAGACAGCTAAGAGAGACAACGCGAATCGGACAAGACTCAATTATTCACTGCAATATCGACAAGTCTGCCATAATATTAATAATCACAACTTTTAACACCGAGCGCTAGAAGATGGCGGACATTATTCAGAAGAAACTGCAAACGGAAGTCGAAAAATACCAGCAAATCCAAAAAGGTAAGAAAACAAGACTTAAATCAAACTAAAAAGAGCGTTTTATTAACCTTACGTGTTCATTGTAATTAGCCGCTTCTCGTCCTGGCTCTATTCTGTCGGGGAATCGCATTGTTGAGACACTGACGCCACAGTCTCAGAAGATACAGTTGCCAGTAATTGAAATGTTGTATTATAACATTATTGAAAGATAACGTTACATTTGCAGAGCCGCACAATCCGG
>CM060278.1:4327572-4400072 GCA_030684275.1 Acipenser oxyrinchus oxyrinchus | reverse complement strand
GTGTTGTAATAAATGTGCACACTGCTGTAGCTGTGCTGTTTAATCTGAGCGTGTGTGTGTCCCTGACTCAGGAGCTGGACCTGCTGGACTCTCAGAACCTGGTGTACAAGCTCATCGGACCCGTGCTGGTCAAACAAGACCTGGAGGAGGCCAAGGGGACCGTGGGGAAGAGACTGGAGTACATCAACGGAGAGATGTGAGAGGAGGGGCGGGGGGCTGTCTGACCCTGTGTGTGTGTGTGTGTGGCTCTGACCCTGTGTGTGTGTGTGTGTGGCTCTGCCCGTGTGTGTCTCTGACCCTGTGTGTGTGTGTGTGTGTGGCTCTGACCCTGTGTGTGTGTGTGGCTCTGTGCCCGTGTGTGTGTGTGTGTGTGTGTGGCTCTGTGCCCGTGTGTGTGTGTGGCTCTGTGCCCGTGTGTGTGTGTGTGTGTGGCTCTGACCCTGTGTGTGTGTGTGTCTCTGTGCCCGTGTGTGTGTGTGTGTGTGTGTGGCTCTGTGCCCGTGTGTGTGTGTGGCTCTGTGCCCGTGTGTGTGTGTGTGTGTGTGGCTCTGACCCTGTCTGCTTGTGTGTATCTCTGACCCTGTCTGCCTGTGTGTCTCCACAGTAAGCGGTACGAGACTCAGATGAAGGAGATGGAGAAGCGATCGGAGCGGCACCGCGAGGTTCTGGCGGGCCTGCAGCAGGAGTACCAGAAGAGCCAAGGGAAAGTACCTGTCAAGGTCTAGAGGCAGACAACCATCACACTGAGACACTGAGACCGAGGCACAGTGACAAACACACACACACACACACACACACACACACCGACTGAGAAACACACACACACACACACACACACACACACACACACCAACTGAGAAACACACACACACACACCGACAGAGACACACACACACCGACTGAGAGACACACACACACACACCGACCGAGGCACAGTGACACACACACACACACACCGACTGAGAAACACACACACACACACACACACACAGACTGAGAGACACACACACACACACACACACACACTGAGAGACAGTGACATACACACACACACACACAGGCTGAAAGACAGTGACAGACTGACACACACACACACACACACACACACACACACACAGACTGACTGACTGACTGAGACACACGCACTGACAGACAGACACTCAATTCATTTGTGTGGCTGCTTTAGGAATCCGTTCTTTTTAGTAGCTCTTGTTTTTGCTGAGTGACTCGCGGAAGGACTTGTCTAATTGATGGCCAATGGGATGACGACGACGATGATGATGTCAGTGCTGCTTGCTGTCCCATCATGCACTGCGCTGGCTGCACACTGTTCAAGATCTTATTTAATGTTACTTTGTATTTGTGTATCACTGCAGAATAAAACAAAAACATAGTCTGCATATCTCACAGCGTCTGGAGTTGTATTGTTGTTAAAATTGCTTTCACATTAAAATCATCACAAGGTTCATTATCTGGTTATGAATGTGTTTGTCTGTGCCACAGTAACTATGTACATAATAAAGAGGCAGAGTTCAAGTTATAAAATGTTACAGCTAACTTGAAATCTGCAACTGTTTAAGAGCGGAAAACTATTAAAAAGTTCTGTTTAAGCAAATGATCAGTTGAATGCAGGGTGTAGTTCAGTCACTGAGAGTTCAGGTGCAGTGAGAGCCAGCACTCACACAGGGGGTCCTGGGACCGGACTTGGGAAGCATTGCCTTGTGGGAGCATGAATTGGTCAAACAAAAATCTAATTTATACTTCATGGGCTGTTAATATAATGTCTGCTGCAAACCTCCAAGCAGGGGTGACCAAAGCGGGCTTCTCCAGTCCTGGTCTTTGTTCCAACCCTGCTCTACATTGTTTAATTGAAGTTAAACCTCCACCCAGACCCTGAGTCGTTAATCCTCTCATTTTACCTGTAAAATCTGGAGTGCATAGCCCTCCAGGATC
The DNA here is from genome assembly GCA_030684275.1 of Acipenser oxyrinchus oxyrinchus. Lineage (NCBI taxonomy): Eukaryota > Metazoa > Chordata > Actinopteri > Acipenseriformes > Acipenseridae > Acipenser > Acipenser oxyrinchus. The sequence continues at coordinate 4,398,119 of CM060278.1, read as the reverse complement.
GGGATCGGGCGCCCCTGAGCCTCCGTGTATTTGGGTGCCGTGCGTGCAGCGGTCTCTGCGGAGGCTGTGGCTGTATTAATTAAGACTCAGTTGGGACTATCTGAAAAGCCTAACACGGCTGGGGGCACTACCAAGATACAGTTTAATAAAACTAGACACGGTCCAGGACAGAGTATGTATGGGTCATTAATCAAATAATACAGTCACACTGTTTTATTAGGCTTCCAAGCCATAGGCTGGGGAAGCCTATTGTTTTTGTTAGGATTTTTTTTTTTTTTTTTCTGCCAAACTATGCTCAAAAACTCACGAAATTCAGTACACTTGTAGATGCTTATGGATGATAGTCGGTGATATTCAGCAAATTTGCGCAAGTCACATGGTTCGGCAGCCATATTGGATTTTGCGGAATTTGTTAAAACGCCTATGTATCGGAAACCGCTTACTGCAGAGTTCTGAAAATTGCTATACATGTTGAGGGATAGTCCATGATTAACTGTTATTAATATGAAGCTGATTGGTTCTGTGGTTTGGCAACCACATTGATTAATGACATAAAATTACCATAAAAATATAAAATCATCAAAATTCAAACATCTCTGAAACCGCTTACCGATTGAAACAAAAATCGGAATAAAACATCTCAGTATGGTCATCTGTTACGCTTGATCAAGGGAAGTTGCTCCTGTGAAAATCATGGCGTCCACGCTGCATGACATCATCAACATACTCAACTGACTATAAAACTGTATAACTTCTTATCAGCTGCACCAAAATGCACAAAATCTGACACGGATGTTGAGGACTATGGGATGTTGTGTCGTGCTCAATATGGCGGCCTTTGGTCACATGGTGTGGCAGCCATCTTGGATTTAATGAAAATTTTGGACAATATTCAAAAGTCTTCTCATGAACGGTAAATAGTACAGCTGTGAAAAATTTTGTACATAGTGCGCTCATGTCCACGATTGATTCTACTTGAAAAATGGATCGGTCACATGGTGTGGCAGCTATGTTGGATTTTGCGTGAAACACTTAAATAACAACTCCTCATGAGCCCTTTGGCTGATTGACGTGAATCTTGGTTATATGTTATCTTTGTCCTGTCCTCTAAAAAAGTTAGTCAGGAAAAGTTCCTACATCAACAAACATAAACGCCATGAGCTAATCAATATGGGTGGCATGCCAGTTTTGCCAATTTTTCACCCTGAAATGACACATTCCCACCACTGGGGACAGCTGTTAACATGGCCAAGCCTGCAAGGTATGGAAAAAAAATATAGCAAGGTACAGAAGTACCTAAAGTATGTTTGTAATTTATTAGATGTGACTTTTGTTGTTTTACAAAACTGGTGTGTTTATATGAGCACTATAGGTAATGCAAGTAGTGTAATGTGTAATGCATGCATAGTTTTATATAGTATGGTTAAGTTCTGCTGAAGGTCAAATTTAAAGCTGGCTGTAAACTTCCCATAATTTCTTATTGACTGCAGATGGTTGATATATAACATGCAGAGTTCTGATTGAAGCTGAAATGAGCATACATGATCTAAGTAAGATTATCTTTTACGGTTGTTCAAGGGAAGTTGCTACAGTACAAAACATGGCTGCTGTGGGCCAATGAAATTTCAGCATTGATCATCTAACCAGTGATTCCAATATTTTGGCCAAAATTGACACAGTCAGCTGTGTCCAAAATGATTTGTCATGATAACGTTTCATCTATAACAACCAATGCGCTTAAATTTCACTCTAACTGCTTGGAAGCCGTAAAGTTGCTCGCAACTCTAATTATTATTATTATTATTATTATTATTATTATTATTATTATTATTATTATTATTATTATTATTATTATTATTTCGGAATGGCGCTAATACAATGTAATAAACTAGTCTGCGTTAACTTGCTGAGCACGCTGCTACAGTTTTGTGCTAGAAAAAAATGTGAATATAAAATAGCAAAACCGGGACGATTTAACTAGAGATGTGCGAACCGGGTCCTTGAAACCGGGTCCCCGGCCCTGCTTTGGAAGCGACGAACCGGATACAGATATCACGGATCCGGTTCCACTGAGTACTACTACACTGATTATCAAAAACATGAATTTCTGTCAAAAATTACAGCATTAATACATGTTATATTTATTTCCCTGGAGAATCATTCAGAGTCACTTTTGTATGAAGGGATGAAAACTCACAGAGGGGTAATTCAAACTATCTCACATTGTCATGACAACCGAAACTGAACACGACAAGATTCCGGCTGTCTAAACCGATGCGGTCGTGCTTGGGCTTGGGATCCTAACTATATATATATATATATATATATATATATATATATATATATATATATATATATATATATATATATATATATATATATATATATATATATATATATATATATATATATTGATCTGTTTGCACAAACCATGTGGTTAAAGGTTATTATTATTATTATTATTATTATTATTATTATTATTATTATTATTATTATTATTATTGTACGCTTTCTGAAATTTGCAGTTAACAAAGTTTATAATATAAAAGCACGCGACGCCTTTCACTGCTGTAATAAAACAGTTACTGTGCAAATTGTATTGATTATTTAGTTAACTTTAATTATGCATTTCAGAGATTGCACAGTATTGTCGGAGCATCGTTTATGTATCCTATCTTATATGTTCAGTCTGTCAAATATCTTTCCTTTGAATAACATCTTTCATGCGTCCTCCAGTTTTCGCAGTCTTGTATTGTGAAAAGAAAGCTGAAATAAATATAGAAAACGAACGAGTGTCTCTATTATCATTAACAATATTGACGCGGGTGCCTTCACGACACGCAGACTTTGCTAAGTCTGCGCAGATTGTGCGGAAAACCTGTCCAGATTCATCTTCTGCGTGAACTCAGCCGGAAAAGAGTTGACAAAGAAGTGTGAAGGCAACGAGATACAATCCTCCCTCCATGTGCTCAGTGACTTCAGAAAATCCGGACTTCTGCTGTCCTCAGCATTTAAGTATTTTGTTTTCAATTACATCCTAAATTGACATTTAATTAAATGTTTATATCTTAAAGTAGGATCAATTTACTACAAATGATCAATAATATTTTGAAAAAATATACAATTGTAATTGTAAAATGTATTTGCTTACGATTGTAAGTCGCCCTGGATAAGGGCATCTGCTAAGAAATAAATAATAGTAATAATAATAATAACAATAATAATAATAATAATAATAATAATAATAATAATAATAATAATAATAATAATAATAATTTATAGAAATTTACACTTAAGTCAGTAACATGGTATAAATAGAGTGTCCCAAGCTAAAGTCCCAAAATTTCAAAATCTCACCAACAAAAATATTTCTGCAAGTTGTATCAGTTGTATCTTTTTAAATAACAAATAATCAAAACATAAAAATAAATGTAAAATTAGAAATAAATGCATTTTAATTCTGAAAATATCATGTCGCGCAAAAATGTCAACTTGGTCACAGTTTATGGATTTTGCCAATTTAAGTAAGGAATTTAAAAAGACAGCTACAAAGTTGGGGTCCTCAGAGGGGTCCTATCTCACTGCTGATAGGAAGATGATAAGAGACGCTTGGTAAATTTTTATCTTTTATTTATTTTTTTCATATCTATGTAACGTATGTAGAATTGAAAACCATAACATGTCAACTTGGTCCTTAGTCTCAATTTGACAAAAGGTTATTTGTATATTTTGGTCTAACGTTACAGTGAGATGGGGCCTTTTCTGTAACTGTCATTTTTTGGCGGGAAACTTGTCAACTGTCAACTTGGTCACAGTTTATCATACAAATCTGTGTGACCAAGTTGACATGGCTCGTGACTAGGGCTGTAAACTACTTAGTGGTGTTATTATTAGTAGTGGAGTTAGTATTGAAGCATTTTTGTCAGGTTTATGAAGCAGGACTCACGGAGACAGTGTGGAATTCTCGGTCTCGAATTATTATTGAAATAAACAGAGAATTCCTGTCAGGGGCCGGAATTCACGCCACCAAAACAACAAACCCTTATCTATCCTCCATTGCTATCTCTCTCACTTTCTCTCAAGTCGCTGTCACTCTCTCTCACTCTCTGTCTCAACCCCCTCTGTCACGCAACGATACAATTGTCCGGGTCGTTACAGTATTATTATTATTTAGGGTGGCACTGTGGTGTGGTGGTTAGCGCTGCTGTCTCACAGCTCCAGGGTCCTGGGTTCGAATCTGGCCTAGGGGTCTGTCTGTGTGGAGTTTGCATGTTTTCCCTGTGTTTTTTCTTCCACAGTAGAAAGGTTGATTGGTCACTCTAAATTGCCCCCTGTGTGAGTGAGTGTGTGTGTGTGTGTGTGGTGCCCTGCGATGGACTGGCGTCCCGTCCAGGGTGTAGCCCTGCCTTGCGCCCCTGTGTCTGCCGGGTTAGGCTCCGGCTCACCGCAACCCTCTAAAGGATTAAGCGGTTATGATAATGGATGGATAATTATTATTTAGACATGTAGCTGATGCCTTTATTATTATTTTTTAAGGGGGTATTTTGTTTTCTGTAGATACAATGCAATTTTGTAGGCATGCACACTGCAACACACACCCCGAAATGTTATAACACATTCATCTTTTTTTTTTTTATAAAAATGTAGTCGTTGCCAATTATTTTTCTCCCCAGTTTGAAATGCCCAATTATTTTTAGGCTCAGCTCACCGCTGCCACCCCTGCGCTGACTCGGGAGGGGTGAAGATGAACACACGCTGTCCTCTGAAGCGTGTGCCGTCAGCCGACCGCTTCTTTACACTCTGCAGACTCACCGTGCAGCCGCCTCAAAGCTACAGCGTTGGAGGACAACGCAGCTCTGGGGAGCTTACAGGCAAGCCCGCAGGCGCCCGGCCAGACTACAGGGGTCGCTGGTGTGCGGTGAGCTGAGGACACCCTGGCCAACCTAATCTCCCCCCTCCCCCCTCCCGGGCAGTGCTCGGCCAATTGAGCGCCGCCCCCTGGGAGCTCCCATCCATGGTCGGCTGTGGAATAGCCTGGACTCGAACCGGCGACGTCCAGACTATAGAGCGCATCCTGCGCTCCACGCAAGTGTTTTTACTGGATGCGCCACTCTGGAGCCCACACTAATCATTTTGATTACATTATGAAAGTTATTACCCTATAATATTTTAATGTTCATTTTAAAAGTTACATTCTTTTTTTGCATTGTGTAATTATTGATAAAATACCAGTATGTATTAGATTGTTTTATATTTTTCTTGTTGACATATTGCACTTGTTCGTACCGTTACATTTTAAAAATATTCTATTTGATAAATAGATATTTTCATGTTTTTTAATTCTATATTGTTATTTTAAAAATCATTTAACAATTTCAAAGAATACTAGTCAGTTCTCATTCTTGTCATCTTGGTCACGGTATTGCCACAAGATTAAATTGCAAAATAAAAATAAAACTGCTCAACATTTTTTTTAAATTGTTCAATGTTATGTTTATCCACTATACTAAAGATCATCAGTAGCACAGTTTAAAAAAAATATCTTGAAAAATATATTATTTTTGTAAAATCAAACAAAAAATACCAATGTATTGTACTTGTCTCCAATTAATTGTGTACATTTCCAGGCAGAAAATAGAAAAATATAGAATATTTTTTTGCATCAGTAACAAGATCAGATGGTAAAATCTTCACAAACACTATAAAAATGGTTTGAATAATAATTTGGATTTACATTTTTTTCAAATGTTTTTGCGTGACAAAGTTGACATTTCTTGAGGGACCACAATGTTTATTATTATTTGTTTATTTAGCAGACGCCTTTATCCAAGGTGACTTACAGAGACTAGGGTGTGTGAACTATGCATCAGCTGCAGAGTCACTTACAATTACGTCTCACCCGAAAGACGGAGCACAAGGAGGTGAAGTGACTTGCTCAGGGTCACACAATGAGTCAGTGGCTGAGGTGGGATTTGAACCGGGGACCTCCTGGTTACAAGCCCTTTTCTTTAACCACTGGACCACACAGCCATAGCAATACAAATTTGGTGGGAGCTTGGCAACTTCAGTTCCATGTACTCTAGGGGTAGAAAAACATTTTGGGACCAAACACTAGAGACTGCATTTAAAAAAAAAAGTCCCAATTTTCTGAGATCACTGAGCTTCTGCCACCGAGTCAGGGGGTGTGAATCGCCTTCGAGTCATGACTTGAATTATCTTATGAATGATTTGTAATACAAATTAAAATGATTTTTCCACGCAGTTATTATACTTTTCAAATATTCAGATATTTATTCTAAAGGTTTAAACATGTAAAAAAATAATAATAATGCTAAACGGTTGAAATGAACCTAAAACCTCTGTTATTTTCAGCAGGTGTAATTGGGTATTCATGAAAGGCTATCAGGGACAGAGAATAACCTACTTTGACTGAAGGAGAATAAATCAGCTTTAATAACAGGTAGTTGAAGTGAGGTATGTGACCACATGTGCAAGTATTTGAAATATGTTTTGTCATAGATCAAAATACAGTCCTGTCTAACACCCCCTTTGTGAGAGGGAGGGGGGAATCCTGCCCGTTATAATACTCATTAATTTGTCTCACATCACAAAACATACGTTTATATTATCTCTTTGTAGCAGGGACTGTTTCTACTATACATTTTCTGATCATGCTGTAAATTTTGAAGCTGGTGGAGCACAAAGGGATCTTCGATTGCATCCACTTCTTCGATTTGAATTTCTCTCAACACCTCCTCCATTCTGGTTCTGCTCTGAACTGTTGCTCATCTTCCAAAGCTGCGCACGCTGCGTCTGCGCAGACCGTGACGTCACGCGCAGACTCCCGTCTGCAATCCAGCCGGCAGAAAGCTCTCGTGACGCAGCCCCGTTTTTTATCAGAGGAGTATCTTTATTTGAAATGTGACTGCGTTTGCGTTTAACCAATCAACGCGAGAGGGCGGGGCAGCCGCGCAAACCTCACAGTGATTGGATAGGCGGTTGGAGGATTTGTGAATAGCAGAAGCAAAACCCAATCGGCGCCGTTTTAAAAAAAAAATGTTTCGCTTTAAAAGAAAAACAACATTCGGGATATGTTGAGCAGACTACACACATAGCCGCTGCTACGACGCCAGGATCGGGTAGTCTAATTATTAAACCGTTTTTTATAATGTTTTAAAAATGTATAAGATTTAATACAAACAAACCCAAAGCGCGTTCCCCGATTTCCCTGCGTGGCCAATCACAGCCCAACGCTGCTGGTTTTCATCCCGCCCGCCTCGGTCATGCGCGCTGCTATTGGTCAGAGTGGCCCGCCGGGTTTGAATTTGATTGGTTCTCACGGGCTGCGTGCGCCCAAAAACATTTGAATCTGGTGGCGCTGTTTTTAAACGGTCGTAAGGCAGCCGTGACTGACAGAGCGCAGAGAGAAAGGACGGTCCGTGAAATAGAAATAAATACATAAATAAATACATACATTAATAAATAAGCAGCGGTAAGTGTGTTTCAATAGTAAACGTTTTTAACTGGTAGAATTTTGAGGAGTTTTAAGTTTAACGGTTTAAATAAATCTAAAAGTCTTCATTACAGCACCGGCTTGCGTAGCAGTGCTCTGTATGTCTGCATGTTGTGTTTTTAAATCCTTTGCAATTAACTGTCATAACGTTTCTGGGCAGGGAAATTGGCGTTAGAAAAGCGTAGTAATGCTTAAAGCCTCCCGTTACTTACTACCATCCAATTTACTGTTGCAGAAAAGAAAAAAATAAATAAATCGAATTTACCTCGGTTTGTAGTTTAAGTTGCTGGTGTTACCGGTTTAAATGTATTTATTGTTTACTGATAACTAACAGTACACATTTCATAAGCGGGTTGAATTGTATCGATAGCCTCACTCCTACATGTGTTTAGAGTACAGTATTTAATCTCGCTCTTTGATAACTGGCCTCTCTATTGATAGTAGACTGCCAGCTTTACTGTACCTTCTCCCATAGGATATCATTCTGTTAACTGTACAACTCTGTGAGAATCAAAGCCTGGTTAGCTGTTCAATAAAGTAATGCATCGATTTACACCCCTCCTGTTGTCAGTATCGCTTCGGGATGTTGCGATGCGTCTTGCAGCAGTATTTATTTTTTTATTCTAGCATGATGGTGTCTTGTACATGTTCAGTATAGTAATGCATTAATGAACACGATTGTAAACCATGCGACGCCTATCGACGACAAGAACGCAGATTGATTGATCCGATTTTAAAGGCTAGTTCTCCTGTTGCTCTAGTACTTTGCTGTATGCTGGGTATCCTTTTCATTCCTGATCTCCCAGGCACAGCTTATTTTGAGAATCGCTTGCCTTTTAAGTCTCCCGAACGACTCGTTTTGATGTTAACAGACAGTAACATTTCACACTGGCGCTGAGCTGGCTTTGCCCATTAGCTCTGTAGTAGCGCAGTGTGAACTATCTTGCTTGTGTGATGACTGCATGAGGGTTTGCATTGCTTGCCTGCATTCACTTACACCAGTGTTTCTGTCTTCACAGCCGCTGTTGAATCATGGATGAAGAGGTGAGCTCGCAGACTTGTCTGTGTTTATTACAGCTTTTCAAAATCCAGACTTCTAACCCACAATTAACCAGCTCCTCCACGTGTTCTCTGAATCCCTTTCTGAATTCAGCTTTGTTTTCCTTTTTGTCTAAAGAGCCATTCTGATTACCAGAGGCTTTAATAAAAAGCTTTGTTTTAGTAGCTGTTGCACTTCAGCAGTGTTCTGTGCATTTTGACCACTTGCTTCTATCCAAGACTACAGCAATACTAACCATCTTAAGCTTTACATGTGTTGATGTACAGGGAAGGCACGAAAAAGTAGCTTTGGGTATACCTACACTTGCTGTGGCTTGTATAGTCAGTCGCCTGGTTTATTGGCTATGACTGTTAATGAGTGATGTGTTACTGAACGAGTCAGCTGAGGCTCCACAACTCCATAATTGATCATTGTTATTGAGCATGTGTGATTGTGCACAGACAGGCTTCAACAGCATGGGCGTTTGGTGCCAGTGATGAAACTCCACAGTGTGTAATCTGCTGGATGAGCCTCTCTGTGTGGAGACACACAGACACGCTGCTGTACACCGGCCCTGTATTGTCCTCCTGTCTGTTGTACTGTCACAGGGGTTTTGTTTGATTTGTGGTTCTGTTTTGTGTTTTATTTTGTCACAGTTGTAGTTTGGTTGCTGTGTGTGTTGGTCTGTCACAGGGGTTTTGTGTTTTATTTTGTCACAGTTGTAGTTTGGTTGCTGTGTGGTCTGTCACAGGGGTTCTGTTGGGTTCTTGGTTCTGTTTTGTGTTTTATTTTGTCACAGTTGTAGTTTGGTTGCTGTGTGTGTTGGTCTGTCACAGGGGTTTTGTGTTTTATTTTGTCACAGTTGTAGTTTGGTTGCTGTGTGGTCTGTCACAGGGGTTCTGTTGGGTTCTTGGTTCTGTTTTGTGTTTTATTTTGTCACAGTTGTAGTTTGGTTGCTGTGTGTGTTGGTCTGTCACAGGGGTTCTGTTGGGTTCTTGGTTCTGTTTTGTGTTTTATTTTGTCACAGTTGTAGTTTGGTTGCGGTGTGTGTGTGTGTGGTCTGTCACAGGGGTTTTGTGTTTTATTTTGTCACAGTTGTAGTTTGGTTGCTGTGTGTGTTGGTCTGTCACAGGGGTTTTGTGTTATTTTGTCACAGTTGTAGTTTGGTTGCTGTGTGTGTTGGTCTGTCACAGGGGTTCTGTTGGGTTCTTGGTTCTGTTTTGTGTTTTATTTTGTCACAGTTGTAGTTTGGTTGCGGTGTGTGTGTGGTCTGTCACAGGGGTTTTGTGTTTTATTTTGTCACAGTTGTAGTTTGGTTGCTGTGTGTGTTGGTCTGTCACAGGGGTTTTGTGTTTTATTTTGTCACAGTTGTAGTTTGGTTGCTGTGTGTCTGTCTCAGGGGTTTTGTTGAATTCGTGGTCCTGTTTTGTTTTGACAGAGATCCCCGCTGAGGCAGCTCAATGAAAAGCCTGCGCGCCACGAGCCAGCGGAGAAGAGCGCGCTGTCCAAACTGCCCGTGCCCTCCGTCAAGAGACCCCTGCCAGGCAAAGAGCAGAGCGCAGGGCAGAGCAACCTGAGGCAGCCTGCCAAGGTGAGAGGAGGGGCATGGGTGCTGAGGGTCCGCCACTCCTGAAAGAACGCACCTGACAGTTTTTAGTTGTTTGTCGTGGAAAACTAGGATCCCTGGTAGGCGAATGCTCCTTGGGTACACTCTGAATTGCAGCTACTGTTTTGGTTTCATATATAAGCCTGTGTAACTGAGTATAAACACCTACAGCTGAGTTCAAATACAGGTGCTGGGGCTGAGCTGTATATAAATTTGCTATACTATACACCAGCACGGTAAAGTGTGCTGATAACATTGATAAAGACCATTTTAAAACCGTGAAATGATTTGACATTGTGCAAGTGTACCGCAGTAATCAAGCAATCTCGTCTTACTGTGTTACATTGTGCTCCGTATTCCTGACTCTTCCCCATTAGAAGCGCCTGTTGGATCAGACCGAAGACAAGGCTCCCCCCAATAAGAGGAAAATGGTTTCAGCCAGTGTGGTGGGCTTCAAGCCCCGCCCCCCGGTCATGTCACAAAGACCTGCAGGTGAGTGTTCTGTTGGCAGGAGAATCTTCAGACGTTATTCTACTTGAAATACCAGACATACAGAGCCTGGCAAAATACAAATGGCATCTGAAGTCTAATGCAGTATGACCCACGTACCCTGTAGCCAGTACATTGTCTTCTTGCAAACACAAAGCTGATAGTATGTATCCCAGTCCTGTTGATTTCCAGCAGGCTTGTTGTCCCTGCACAGGAGAGCTGTCTAAAATTGTCTCCTTTTCCCTCTTGCAGTGAATCCTGTGTACAAGACCAGCGCTGCCACTGTGGCTGGTGGCCCTTCCAGAGGTATCTCTCCTCCCTGTCAATACAGGGGCTTTACAGACCCCTTTACAAGTGTCCTGATCAAATATAAAGAGAGCGCCAGGCACCTGGCTGTGAGTCGCTTCCTAGCGATCTTCAGCAAGTTACCAGATAATGTCCAGTTCACCCTGTCTCTCATATCAGTTACTGTGCACAGTTCACCCTGTCTCTCTCTCTCTCTCATATCAGTTACTGTGCACAGTTCACCCTGTCTCTCTATCATATCAGTTACTGTGCACAGTTCACCCTGTCTCTCTCTCTCTCTCTCTCTCATATCAGTTACTGTGCACAGTTCACCCTGTCTCTCTCTCATATCAGTTACTATGCACAGTTCACCCTGCCTCTCTCTCATATCAGTTACTGTGCACAGTTCACCCTGTCTCTCTCTCATATCAGTTACTGTGCACAGTTCACCCTGCCTCTCTCTCATATCAGTTACTGTGCACAGTTCACCCTGCCTCTCTCTCATATCAGTTACTGTGCACAGTTCACCCTGTCTCTCTCTCATATCAGTTACTGTGCACAGTTCACCCTGTCTCTCTCATATCAGTTACTGTGCACAGTTCACCCTGTCTCTCTCTCTCATATCAGTTACTGTGCACAGTTCACCCTGTCTCTCTCTCATATCAGTTACTGTGCACAGTTCACCCTGTCTCTCTCTCTCATATCAGTTACTGTGCACAGTTCACCCTGTCTCTCTCTCTCATATCAGTTACTGTGCACAGTTCACCCTGTCTCTCTCTCATATCAGTTACTGTGCACAGTTCACCCTGTCTCTCTCTCTCATATCAGTTACTGTGCACAGTTCACCCTGTCTCTCTCTCTCATATCAGTTACTGTGCACAGTTCACCCTGTCTCTCTCTCTCATATCAGTTACTGTGCACAGTTCACCCTGTCTCTGTCTCTCTCTCTCATATCAGTTACTGTGCACAGTTCACCCTGTCTCTCTCTCTCATATCAGTTACTGTGCACAGTTCACCCTGTCTCTCTCTCTCTCTCTCATATCAGTTACTGTGCACAGTTCACCCTGCCTCTCTCTCTCATATCAGTTACTGTGCACAGTTCACCCTGCCTCTCTCTCTCATATCAGTTACTGTGCACAGTTCACCTTGTCTCTCTCTCATATCAGTTACTGTGCACAGTTCACCCTGCCTCTCTCTCTCATATCAGTTACTGTGCACAGTTCACCTTGTCTCTCTCTCATATCAGTTACTGTGCACAGTTCACCCTGTCTCTCTCATATCAGTTACTGTGCACAGTTCACCCTGTCTCTCTCTCATATCAGTTACTGTGCACAGTTCACCCTGTCTCTCTCTCATATCAGTTACTGTGCACAGTTCACCCTGTCTCTCTCTCATATCAGTTACTGTGCACAGTTCACCCTGTCTCTCTCTCATATCAGTTACTGTGCACAGTTCACCCTGTCTCTCTCTCTCATATCAGTTACTGTGCACAGTTCACCCTGTCTCTCTCTCTCATATCAGTTACTGTGCACAGTTCACCCTGTCTCTCTCTCTCTCTCATATCAGTTACTGTGCACAGTTCACCCTGTCTCTCTCTCTCTCTCTCTCTCTCTCATATCAGTTACTGTGCACAGTTCACCCTGTCTCTCTCTCTCTCTCTCATATCAGTTACTGTGCACAGTTCACCCTGTCTCTCTCTCTCTCTCATATCAGTTACTGTGCACAGTTCACCCTGCCTCTCTCTCTCATATCAGTTACTGTGCACAGTTCACCCTGTCTCTCTCATATCAGTTACTGTGCACAGTTCACCCTGTCTCTCTCTCATATCAGTTACTGTGCACAGTTCACCCTGTCTCTCTCTCTCATATCAGTTACTGTGCACAGTTCACCCTGTCTCTCTCTCTCTCTCTCATATCAGTTACTGTGCACAGTTCACCCTGTCTCTCTCTCTCTCTCTCATATCAGTTACTGTGCACAGTTCACCCTGTCTCTCTCTCTCTCTCTCATATCAGTTACTGTGCACAGTTCACCCTGCCTCTCTCTCTCATATCAGTTACTGTGCACAGTTCACCCTGCCTCTCTCTCTCATATCAGTTACTGTGCACAGTTCACCCTGTCTCTCTCATATCAGTTACTGTGCACAGTTCACCCTGTCTCTCTCTCATATCAGTTACTGTGCACAGTTCACCCTGTCTCTCTCTCTCATATCAGTTACTGTGCACAGTTCACCCTGTCTCTCTCTCATATCAGTTACTGTGCACAGTTCACCCTGTCTCTCTCTCATATCAGTTACTGTGCACAGTTCACCCTGTCTCTCTCTCATATCAGTTACTGTGCACAGTTCACCCTGTCTCTCTCTCTCATATCAGTTACTGTGCACAGTTCACCCTGTCTCTCTCTCTCATATCAGTTACTGTGCACAGTTCACCCTGTCTCTCTCTCTCTCATATCAGTTACTGTGCACAGTTCACCCTGCTCTCTCTCTCTCATATCAGTTACTGTGCACAGTTCACCCTGTCTCTCTCTCTCTCTCATATCAGTTACTGTGCACAGTTCACCCTGTCTCTCTCTCTCATATCAGTTACTGTGCACAGTTCACCCTGCCTCTCTCTCTCATATCAGTTACTGTGCACAGTTCACCCTGCCTCTCTCTCTCATATCAGTTACTGTGCACAGTTCACCCTGTCTCTCTCATATCAGTTACTGTGCACAGTTCACCCTGCCTCTCTCTCATATCAGTTACTGTGCACAGTTCACCCTGTCTCTCTCATATCAGTTACTGTGCACAGTTCACCCTGTCTCTCTCTCTCATATCAGTTACTGTGCACAGTTCACCCTGTCTCTCTCTCTCATATCAGTTACTGTGCACAGTTCACCCTGTCTCTCTCTCTCATATCAGTTACTGTGCACAGTTCACCCTGTCTCTCTCTCTCATATCAGTTACTGTGCACAGTTCACCCTGTCTCTCTCTCTCTCTCATATCAGTTACTGTGCACAGTTCACCCTGCCTCTCTCTCATATCAGTTACTGTGCACAGTTCACCCTGTCTCTCTCTCTCTCTCTCTCTCTCTCATATCAGTTACTGTGCACAGTTCACCCTGTCTCTCTCTCTCTCTCATATCAGTTACTGTGCACAGTTCACCCTGTCTCTCTCTCTCTCTCTCATATCAGTTACTGTGCACAGTTCACCCTGTCTCTCTCTCTCTCATATCAGTTACTGTGCACAGTTCACCCTGTCTCTCTCTCTCATATCAGTTACTGTGCACAGTTCACCCTGCCTCTCTCTCTCATATCAGTTACTGTGCACAGTTCACCCTGCCTCTCTCTCATATCAGTTACTGTGCACAGTTCACCCTGCCTCTCTCTCATATCAGTTACTGTGCACAGTTCACCCTGTCTCTCTCTCTCTCTCTCATATCAGTTACTGTGCACAGTTCACCCTGCCTCTCTCTCTCATATCAGTTACTGTGCACAGTTCACCCTGTCTCTCTCTCATATCAGTTACTGTGCACAGTTCACCCTGCCTCTCTCTCATATCAGTTACTGTGCACAGTTCACCCTGTCTCTCTCTCTCTCTCTCTCTCATATCAGTTACTGTGCACAGTTCACCCTGCCTCGCTCTCTCATATCAGTTACTGTGCACAGTTCACCTTGTCTCTCTCTCATATCAGTTACTGTGCACAGTTCACCCTGCCTCTCTCTCATATCAGTTACTGTGCACAGTTCACCCTGTCTCTCTCTCTCTCTCTCTCTCATATCAGTTACTGTGCACAGTTCACCCTGTCTCTCTCTCTCTCATATCAGTTACTGTGCACAGTTCACCCTGCCTCTCTCTCATATCAGTTACTGTGCACAGTTCACCCTGCCTCTCTCTCATATCAGTTACTGTGCACAGTTCACCTTGTCTCATTGTTTTTTTCTTTCTCTCAGGTGCAATGAAAAAGCCAGTGGCTGCAACTTCAAAACCAGGTAAAGAGCACTGTAGTGTATCAGATAAATTGTACAGCATGACATTGTGAAATTGGGCATGTGTTTTGCCCAGAAGTCTGAATTGTTATAAATAAAATGAACCTGTTAACGTTATCAAATTGACTTTCTCAGAAGCTCCCTCTGGTGGTGGGGCTGCGAGCCGACGACCAGGCTGGGATCTGAAAGGCAAAATGAATGACATGCAGATGAAAGTGTCGAGCTACCAGGAGCAGGTCCGAAACACGAAAACACAGAACCGCGAGCTGAGGGAGGAAGCAGAGAGGGCACAGAGAGAGCTGGAGAGCTTGAGAGAGGAGCACAGTGCCCTGTTGAACAAGATGAGGTGAGACGGGAGACGGGCTGAGGGAGCAGGTAAAGAGGGCACAGAGCTGGAGAGAGGAGCACGACGCCCTGCTGAACAAGATGAGAGGGAAGAGAGACAGGAGATGGAGGGGCTGGGGGAGCTGGTAGAGAGGAGCACAGCACCCTGCTGAACAAGATGAGAGGGGAGAGACAGGAGACTGAGGGGCTGGGGGAGCTGGTAGAGAGGAGCACAGCACCCTGCTGAACAAAAATGAGAGGGGAGAGACCGATGAGATACAGATAAGCTTTAGAGAGGACCGCACACTGCTGAATGAGGTGACACACACACAGGGCTCAGAGCAAGCTTTAGGGTTACACAAGCAGCACAGCACAGGGGGTGAGCTTTTAAAGATTTAAAAAAAAAAAAAAAAACCTGGTATTTTGGTGAATGTTGAATTTGTTTTCTCTTTGGCACTTAAATCCTGCGATTCAGTGTATTACCGTCCCAAATGAAATTGCGACCTGCGCAGACTCGAGTCCTGTTCCACAAGCGGAGGGTGACTCCGCTTTCTGTAGGGGTGTTGTCTCTCCAATGAGCTGTGCTGTCAACGCCTGTTTACGGCATTAGTAAACGATCACACAGTTTCCACGTAAATGACGTGTGAGATCCAATCCCGGTTGATGAACGGAAGCACTGTTGCTGTCTTTGTAGTTTCATATAGCAGCCAAAAAATCGCTAAAGACTGGCACTCGCTCTTATAATACAATTTCCAAGCATTATTATCAAGCCTCTACGATTCATCCTTGCAGTTTAACCACGTTGGATACAATTTCTCTGGTGTTCTTACCTGATAAAACTGCTTTGAGAAGCCATTTCCTTTTATATTGAAATGCCTCTAACTGTAATTCTTTGTGGATGTCTTCTCTACCTCAAACCACCGCGCTAACACTTGGAAAGCACTTGCCTCTGCCCCTCTTAAAGAAATGAGCTTGTCTGGGCAAGACTGTCTGCCTCAAGCTGATTGTGAGCTGCTGCGCAATGGACAGGTTAACTTGGGATCGTAGTGTCCTTGAGAGTGCCGCGCTCCCCCCCGCCTAATCAAAGTAGTTTCTCTCCATTGTAGCGACGTGCAGAGCAAAGTGACGAGCTACCAGGAGCAGGTTCAAACCATAAGTCAAGAGAACCAGGGGCTGAGAGAGAGGGGAGACCGGGCGCAGAGAGAGCTGGAGGGTCTAACACTGGAGCACAGCGCCCTGCTGAACAAGATGAGGTGAGAGAGGAGACACACACACATTGGCCAGCACATCGCTACAGAGACATGCTGAGGATGAGGCTCCTCTGCAGCGCCAGCAAAGGGAAATCCAGTTTGCAACTCGCTTCATATTTCTGGACTTGGTTTTTGGACGATGATGCAGCTGCGCGGTCGCTTTTTTTTCATGCACCACAAACAGATTCGTTTTGTACTGAACAAGGATGCAATACTGAGGGGAGCTGAACTGTCGCTGATTTGTGAACACACAATCTCCCTCATTCGGTCTCTGATTTACTAAGCGCCGATTCCCAGACTAAATATGTACCGGTAGCATAGGTCATAGCTACCAAACATTAGTGAGTTAGTCAATTCACTTTTAGACTTGTGTGGGATGTTATTTATAAAGTTCTTTGTATTGCTATAATGGCTGTATTAGAGCGCTCACCGCTCTCTCCTCCCTCCCTAGAGAGTGTGACACACACACACACCCTCCAGCTGTTCTACAGCTCCAGCCCCGCCTGACACCTGCTCCAATCAAAACCATATGCCCACCCACAGCACCGAGATGGATGCACGTGATTATAGCAGGAATAAGTCTGATGTCTGTATTATCCCCCCCCCTGAGCTGCTTCTAAATGGGGGGGACCATGCCCCCATCTTACCTGCCGGCAACCATGTTTAGAGCGAAGCAAGGAGCACAGCACAGGAAGTGAGCTTTAAAGTTTTAAGAACAAACTCAAAACATTCACCAAGATCATCAGGCTGGTCTGTTAGTTCATTTTTTGGCACTTTTGTAAATCCTGTGATTCGAGTGTATCTTCAGAGTGCCGCGCTCCCCCTGCCTTACGGAATCGGTTTCTCTATTGTAGCGACGTGCAGAGCAAAGTGACGAGCTATCGGGAGCAGATTCAAACCATAAGTCAAGAGAACCAGGGGCTGAGAGAGAGGGGAGACCGGGCGCAGAGGGAGCTGGAGGGTCTAACACTGGAGCACAGCGCCCTGCTGAACAAGATGAGGTGAGAGAGGAGACACACACAAACAGGGACTCAGAGAGAGGAGACACACACCTGAGAGAGAAGACAGGGCCCAGACGTGAGAGAGAGGAGACGCGTGCACACACACACACACACACACAGAGAGAGAGGGAGAGGAGACACACATGGGCTTAGAGAGGAGAAATACACAAGAACAGAGAAGGGACACGGGCTGGTAGTGAGGGAGCTGTTTGATAAAACTGCTGAACAGAATGAGGTGAGGAGTGTAGGTATTGTGATTTCATGCAGTGTGTCTACACTGAGGGTGTTGCAGAAGAGAGATGATTTGGACACGGCTGCAGTAAGGGGAGCTGCTCTGTCTGATATACATGTGTGTGTGTTTCTGCAGGGCCTATGAGATGGAAAACCAGGAGCTGTCCAGTTTGAAGAGGACTCTTGAGGTGAGCGACGCAGCAAAACGTGTGCATAGATCTGGAAAACCGCTTCTCCAGTCGCCATGAAAGCCTGAGCTATGGTGTGCTGGACTCGGTCCCTGTGTGTGTCACTGTATTCATGCCAGTCTCTTCCCTCGTGTGTGTCACTGTATTCATGCCAGTCTCTTCTCTCCCAGATGGATCTGAGCCGCGAGCGCGCCCTGTCTGCTCAGAGGCTGCAGGAGGTGAGGGAGCTGACCCAGAGCAACGCAGAGCAGACAGACAAGCTGCACCAGGGGGAGATGGAGAGGAGGGCCCTGCACAACACACTGCTGGAGCTCAAGGTACCAGAGAGGCCCACCCCAATCCCTACTGCCAACTGCTCTGCAGGGAAAGTGAAGACATTTATAACCCATGATTCTTGTCAATTTCGACGCTCCGGGGTTGTGTTGTAAAGATATACGGTTGCTTTACAGCCTGCACAGGATAAGCCCTGTTCAAATGGAGGTGCCTGTCCTGCTATTCTGACTTGTGCAAACAGAACACGATCCAGGTGAATACCACCTTGCTGTGTGGGAGGGTCTAGAATCTCACAGAGCTTCACTGCTTGCAAAGTTTTTAAAAATACAAAAATGATTTCTCTCCTCTCTCCTTGCAGGGAAACATCCGTGTGTTCTGTAGGGTGCGCCCCCTGCTGGACGGAGGGCAGCAGCAGAGCTCCTTCGAGATCCAGCCCCAGGACAAGACCATCATGCTGGTGAAGACAGAGGAGGTGAGAGCTCCAGGAACGCACACTGGAAAACACACACTGCGGACTTGCACCAAAGCAGGTCCTACAAACACAACAGCAACGCTCTGTTCATTTTCTGATATTTAAGTAAAGTAACCTCAACCTTGTAACTGTAGTGTCATTATCCAGTGTGCTTATCTACGCTGGACTTGCCCCGGAGTTCAGATTCCCTCACAGATTAACACTGCCCTCTCATTTCCTCTGTCTCATCAAAATGGAGGAGCTGCTGAAATGCATATTCATTTAGGTAGCCATTTTTTTTGCTTCCTCACACTGTCTCGCTGTTTGTATCCCTCAGTCTCACATCGGCAAGGAGAAGGAGCTCCATAAATACCCCTTCAAGTTCGACCACGTGTTCCCCCCTCAGTGCTCCCAGCAGCAGGTGTTCTCTGAGATCTCCCTGCTGGTGCAGTCGGCCCTCGACGGCTACAACGTGTGCAGCTTCGCCTACGGGCAGACCGGCAGCGGCAAGACCTACACCATGGAGGGGCCCGACGTGCTGGCCGGAGAGCAGATGGGCATGATACCCAGAGCAGTGCAGCAGATCTTCCAGGCAGCCTGCAAGCTGAGGGAGCAGGGTTGGGAGGTGAGGCAAGAGGGCTGGGCTGGGAGAAGGGACTGAGAGCAAAGCTGATAGGGGAGGGGACGGGGGGAGCAGGGCTTGGAGGTGAGGATGGGGAGGGGGATTAAGACAGAACAGGGAAGGTGAGGGGAGGGGGGATTATTTCAGGGCTGCACAGAGGTTGTCCTCTTCTGGGTCTGATGTTGATGTGTCTCTCTCTTACAGTACCAATTCACCGCAAGTTTCCTTGAAATCTACAACGAGACAATCCGCGACCTGCTTGTGAGCAACAAAACACCGAAGAAGATGGACTACGAGATCAAGAGAGCCTCTCCCACTGCGGACATCCGAGTGACCAACCTGAAATACATCCCTGTGACCAGCGAGGAGGAGGTGAGACTATGAAATCAAGAGGGGCTCCCCCACTGGATATCAGCATGGCCAGCCTGAAACGCATCCATGTGAGCAGCGAGGGGCAGGGGGTCCTCCACTGAAGAATGTGGGTCCCGGGCCCCAGGCAGGTCTATAATGGTCTCTCTCTCTCTCTCTCTCTCTGTCTCTCTCTGTCTCTCTCTCTCTCTCTGTCTCTCTCTCTCTCTCTCTCTCTCTCTCTCTCTCTCTCTCTCTCTCTCTCTCTCTCTCTCTCTCTCTCTCTCTCTCTCTCTCTCTCTCTCTCTCTCTCTCTCTCTCTCTCTCTCTCAGGTGCTGGTTCTCATCAAGCTGGCGAAGCAGAACCGCTCTACGGCTCGCACGCAAGTTAACGACGTCTCCTCCAGGAGCCACAGCGTCTTTCAGCTGAGGATTGAAGGCAAGAACGCAGCCAGGGACGTGTCCTGCAACTGTGAGTGTGTCTCACTGAATCGGTGTCTCCACCTGTCCATACACGGCTACCCTCAGCTTGGTGGACCTGGCTCTGTGTGTGTCTCCTGTTCCTAACTGGCTCTCTCTCTTTCTCTCCTGAACTTGGTGGACCTGTGCGTGTGTGTGTCTTTCCTGTTCTCGCTCGCTCGCTCTCCCTCCCTCTCTCCTGAGCTTGGTGGACCTGTGTGTGTGTCTTTCCTGTTCTCTCTCTCTCGCTCTCGCTCGCTCGCTCGCTCTCCCTCCCTCCCTCTCTCCTGAGCTTGGTGGACCTGTGCGTGTGTGTGTCTTTCCTGTTCTCTCTCTCTCGCTCTCGCTCGCTCGCTCGCTCTCCCTCCCTCCCTCCCTCCCTCTCTCCTGAGCTTGGTGGACCTGTGCGTGTGTGTGTCTTTCCTGTTCTCTCTCTCTCTCTCTCTCTCTCGCTCTCCCTCCCTCCCTCTCTCCTGAGCTTGGTGCACCTGTGCGTGTGTGTCTGACTTATTCCTGTTCCTATCTGTATCTTACTCTCCACAGCGATCCTGAGCTTGGTGGACCTGGCTGGCAGTGAGCGTGTTCAGAAGTCCCAGTCCACAGGGGATCGGCTCAAGGAGATGAAGAGTATCAACGCCAGCCTCACTAACCTGGGCCTGGTGTTCTCAGCGCTAGCCAGCAAGGTACTCGCCCCAGGCAATATAGGATCTACACCCGGACTGAACAGCAGTGTTCCCTCTAAGCTTTTTAGATACTGAGAAAAACCTTCAGCCACGCATTAACCCTTTTTAAAATATTTGTTGTATTATACAATTTTGAAATAATATTCCAACACAAGTATCAACTATTTTACAATTTACTTTTATTGTGACTCTGCCTCTGATTTTGAGTCATCCTCTGACCCTGTGCAGCCCTGTCGGTTATCATACATATAGACTGCATGCTTCACTGGAGGCCTGCATACAATTGCTTTATAAGACTGCTTTGTTCCATTCCAACTAATTGTTCCATTCTTAAATACCTTTTTTTTTCATACGTATGTTACTAGTTAAAATAAGTACATTTAATAAATATTACCACCTTTTTTTTTTTTTTTTTTCAAGCAGACTCTTGTTGCTGTGCTAGTAAGTAAAGCCTCTGAAGACACTTCAGACCTGCCATGATGTTTCTAGACATCACTTGAGTCATCGCTGACATTGAAATAAGCAGGGAAACCTGAGAATTATATTACAACAGTTCAGAAAGCCAAATGTCCAGCACAGCTGTGAGAATCATATTTACAGTCTTCCACTGACACACTAGTTCGGTCCACAAACAAAGGTGTTTTGAAAATGCCTGTTGATCTTATTGCTGGCACTACATTAACGATAAAATATATATGAAACAGTTTAGTAACAGTCCAGCAATGTCATGTGACAGTAATCCTTTGTACAGTACTCCACACATTAAGTTTAGTGTTTTACTGGCATTATAATAATAACCAGGATAATATATGAAACACTGATAAAGGTGTGTTGGCTCGTTGCTCTAAAACAGGTTCAGTTCTTTGCATTACCCGGTTGTAATTTAAATAGCTCCCCGTTTAATGTAAACGCATAATTAATCCTCTCAGTTGGTTCTTTCCTAATTCTGCAGTGTGATTTGCAAGATTTAAAAAGGCGCGTCTCCAGACAGAATGTCTTTATGAACCCAACGGAGTGCAGTGTAGTGACTCCATCCTTTACACAGCAAAGTGATCCATTTCCTTTAAGGATTCTATAGCTAGAAAATAGTTCTTAGCTCATTTTCTTCATAGTCAGAAAATATAATTAAATTAAACGGCCATGGTTTAAAATTGCTAAATATAGCTTTTACTAAAGGCAGGTAGCATGGAAATAAATAAACTGAATGAAATACGCAATTAAAGTATCTTACTTCAGGAAAGCTCCGTCTTGAGCGCAGTACCTTAGCTCTTAGTTTTTCAGCACAGAATGCAGTGCTTCTCCATTGCTGCTGTCTTATTTGCTTTCTTATTCTCTGTTTACAGCTGGCATTATATTTAATGGTATTGACTCGTACATGATCACGCAAATTATGGCTAAACTTTTAAGAATACTAGATAATCAGATAATCATATAGATAATCAGATAATCATATAGATAATCAGATTATCTAATATGGGGACTGAAACATTGCTTTTTTTCTTCGTTGGTACAGCTGCCATGTTGAGTTTCAGCAGAGACAGTGAAGTCACATGATGAATAAACTTGCTAAAGAAAATAGAATAATGGACATGGTATGTCTTCGATTACTATACACTTAAATGTGTATTAACAACTAATGATCTGATTCACATTTTTACCAGTTTCAAAACACTTGATATTTCTGAAATGGTAGCTTTGTAAAAGGGAAATAAAACAAAACCCGTCAGTTTGAGTTGTGATTTTTATTTGTTTACCGGAGTATTTATACTTGTAAATAATGTGGGAGGATTGTTCTTCACTGATTTTTTTAGTATTTAATTATACGACGAGTTCAAAACTGTGAGGTTCATGAGCAGCGGCGAGTGGCACTCTCGGTAGAGTCGCTGGTGCCCGAGCGATCTCTGCACTGTAATGTGACGTGCATTTTTACAGAGAAATCAGAGACTCCGCTGCTAGACCGATGCAAGAATGCTCTCAAATGATATGTTTACTTCGAGAGGCTGGAGTCTCGATTTGAGGTTGATGTTTATGATAATAACTTGCGAAAGTTAGTAAACTGAGTGCGAAGGTTGTTGCCAGTTACTACGAAAAATGTGCGCATTTTAGCCTTGGAGGGAACGCTGCTGTACAGGCAATCTAGGATCCACACTCGCACTCGCACACACACACGCACGCAGCAAGGTGCTCCCCCCCCACTGCCATACAGGATCTACACACACGATAGCTGCAGTTCTATTTGTTTTATACTGTTGAGGAAAGAAGTGCTGAGCTGAACAGCATTACACTACTGTAGTGTGTTAGCACTTATCTCTGTCTGTCTGTCTGTCTCTGCAGGATGGCTTTGTCCCCTACAGGAACTCCAAGCTCACATACCTGCTTCAGGACTGCCTGGGAGGAAACAGCAAAACGTGAGTGGTGCTCTGCTGCTGGGAAACACTTCAGCTTTATTCACTGAAACGACTTCGTTCAGCATGTGTGCAGTCCAGGGAGAAACTCCTCCAGTTCAATGGCACATGTGGAAATGTTTGTTAGCTTTTTTTAGTATTTCTATATTCAGCACTACTGGATGTTTCATTATGAATGATTTTGTTAGAAGATTCCCCCCTGAACACCATTTAGCTTATTTTGAATCTCAACTATTACTGGACGTCTGTCAAATCCTTAGCAGTGTTTTATGATCTTGGGTGCAAGCACTGGGTTTGAATGTATTCATCAAACAAGCCCCTTACCTTGGCTGTATTCTAATCCATATCCCTGCACTGACTGGCACGGTCTGGCAGGTCAGACGCTCTCGTTGATCCCTGCAGTAATGGCCTGCAGGTGCTACTGCACAGAGGAGCTCACATGGACTCTTGAATAGGGCGTGATTTAATGGACCGCTTCTCTCTCTTTCCAGCCTAATGTTCGTCAACATCTCTCCTGAAATCGAGAGCTTCAGTGAGTCATTGAACTCCCTGCGCTTCGCTAGCAAGGTAGGTCCTGTGTGCTGTACAATTGAACACACACACGCGCTTTCTTAATCCAGTGCTGGGAAACTCGCATTTCAATAGGGTTTAGTGACCAGTGGCTCCACTGTAAACCTGTTTATCTGAATTGAATTTGGTGCCATTTCTAGAAGTGCAGACTGTGCTGTGATGTAGTGCATTGGAATGAATATAAAGGACAAGGCTGAGTTAGTGGAGAGGTAGCAGCTGTTTTGTAGTACTTCAATATGCAACATTGTATAGCTAATCCATGCTTTTAATGATATGCTAGTCTTTAGCACTGTGTTTGTTTAGCTTGAAGCTCAGTCTATCCAGTATGTCTGTCGTGTGTTCTCATCACACTGTCTCTCACTCTGCAGGTAAACGAGTGTGTCATTGGCACAGCCACAGCCAACCGGAAGTGAAGCTCCTCTCTCTCTCTCTCGACAGACTGGCACTGCCCTTTTAATTCTGACCTGGGCACTTCTGGAGTTGTTTGATCATGAAAAGAATTACAATGGACTGTCTTCTTTTAGTCAGTTTCTTCTGTATTCGGGCTGCAATTCAACTCTGACGTGTCTGGTCACTTTGTTATACTATGAACAAGATCTGTTTTTAAATTCCCTTGCAATGAATGTGTTTTCCATACTGAATATGCAGAATGCTGGTGTGCTCTCTGTATGCCAGTCTTGTTCCTGAGATCAGAGATCTGCAACACCCCTGTCTGTGTGTGTGTGTGTGTGTGTGTGTGTGTGTCTGTCTGTCTCTCATTCAGCTGGTGCTGTGCAGGCGGCACCCACTTCAATTTGGAATAATACTATTGCTACTCAAATATTTAGATTTCATGTGTAACTTCTGTCTTTTTCATATATTAGTAAGAAATGGTAAACATGTGCATTGTACCCTCTCTTTTTTGTTTTAATATTTAACAGTGGTTTGAATGGGCTGTGTATTTGGGGAGGGGTTGGTAAACTGCAGGTGAAGTGTGGTTTGATAACTGCAGTTCAGAGCAGCTGTGGTTTGTACTGAGCACCGGTGTAGCACAGTGATTTCTCTTGAGCAGTCTTCTGCATTGTGATTTCATGCGATCATGGATACAGCAGGAATGTCAGAAATATCACCTCAGCTGGTTTTGGGTCAGATCCTTCAAAATATGGACCCTCTTCAAAGCTATTGCACTCTGACTCCTCGATACCTTTTGAGTTGCATTTGGGTAAAATCTTCTGCTGTGCTCGTTGTGACTGATGCAAAGCATCCTTCACTGTGCTGTGCTGATACAGACTTGTGTTGCACAGCGCAGAACACTCAGGAAACAAAATACATGTAGCACAACTCTTTTCAATCCCCCGTCATTCTCCAGCTCTTAGTTTTCCAGACTCGACTGGTTCATTTCCACCCCTTGTAGCTGCAGGATCAATGCCTTTCCAAATTGAACAGTGTGTGTGTACTCGCGCTGTATAACCAGCAGAGGGCAGTACAACCGTAACTGCACTGCCATGCTGCCTGTCCCCATGCAGGCAATGGGCTGCTCTTGTATAAGAAGCAATCTTATTAAACGAGGGGATATACCTATCGCAGTAGGGCAGGGCTTCTCAAAACCGGTCCTGGGGACCCCCTGTCTTAGGGTTGTCATTCTAACTGAGCTCTCAATTGTTGAACTAGACACTTTATTGAACTAATAATTTGTTTTAATTGGTTTCAGCTCTTAAACAGTTGCAGAGTTCAATAATATGTTGAAATGTTAAGTTGAAATCTGCAGCTGTTTATTTGAGCGCTCTGTTGGAATGAAAATGAGCAGGACTGGGGTTGGGGAGCCCTGCACTCGGGTATGTGCAGTGAGCAGGGTCTGCTGCTGATGTGGAAACACTGCTTTCTTTCTCTCTCCATTTCTCCATTTGTTTTTATTTGTGGTTTTTAAAGGTTTCTAGATTCACGTTTTTGTATTTGTAAGTAAAATTCTACCATTTCTGTTAAAGCCAAGTGTGTTATTTTTTTTTTTGTTCGTGCAGGGGGTTGCATGGTGGAGCATGCGTTGTGGGGGTGGGGGGATTGGAGTGCGGTGGGAGTTTGGAGCGAAAGACGTGGACGAGGGGATATCAAGGGGTGCGTTGAACAGACCGAGAGAATTGGAGAAAGCAAGAGTGACAGAGAAGGGTGTGTGTGTGGAGATTGAGAGAGTGGGAAAGGACAAGAAAACAAATACTAATTGCAGTCATTTTATGTCATTTTATTTCATTTTGAACTCCCAGTTCCCTTCCCTCACTTTTAAAATTTAGTTTTATTGATTTAATTATTGTATAAGCCTTCAATTTCATCTACTCGCAGCTTGTCTCATTTCTGTTCCAGAAGAACCCGAAAACGCTACAGTAAAATACCCAGTACACATGCAGTGATAGCAAATCCATCATTTAAAATCTCATTGATTTTGTAGCAAACAAAAAAATTCTTAACCCCAGTCTTTTAATTGGTAGTTTTCTCTTGATTAGGATGTAGAGACAACTAAACAACGACTAACATTTAAAGGGTGGTAGAGCTTTGGAAACTAAAAACCAAAAACTTCAAGCCCTATTTATAATAGAATTTTTTTTGTTAAGGTTAAGGCAGGACTACTCAAACTCCTGAGTTCATGCAAACCACTGCATACTATGAGGTGTTGGTGCGTCTATGTATGATGATTGTTTGGTAAGTTTTGGGGCAGCAGTGTGGAGTAGTGGTTGGGGCTCTGGACTCTTGACCAGAGGGTTGTGGGTTCAATCCCAGGTGGGGGACACTGCTCCTGTACCCTTGAGCAAGGTACTTTACCTAGATTGCTCCAGTAAAAACCCAACTGTATAAATGGGTAATTGTATGTTCAAATGATGTGATATCTTGTAACAATTGAAAGTCGCCCTGGATAAGGGTGTCGGCTAAGAAATAAATAAGTTTTGCTTTAAAATAGTGACTTTCAAGGGGCTCCTGAGTGGCGCATCCAGTAAAGGTGCTCTGCGTGGAGTGCAGGATGCGTCCTATAGTCTGGAGATTGCTGGTTCGTAGCCAGGCTGTCATTTGCTGACCGGGAGTTCCTTGGGGGCAGTGCACAATTGGCCAAGCGCTGCCCGGATAGGGAGGGCTCAGGTCGGCATGGTAATCCTTGGTTCACTCGGTCTGATATGGAGCCGTTCAGATCTGTGTTGTCCTCCTGCACTATTGGTCTGGTGGCTTCGCTGTGGACCTGCAGTGCGAGGAAAGACGGCTGGGCAGGGCACGTATCGGAGGATGTGTGTGTCTGCCGCTGTTTCGCGAGTCGGCGTGGGGGTTGCAGCGGTGGACAGAGATCAATACATACTATTAACGATTCCAAACTGGGGGAAAATCCATTGAAGACTACTAAATAAAAAAAAAGAACAGAAAAGAAATAGCAACTTCCTGAGGCCGATCTGGCGACTTTCCGATCTGAAAAGTTGTCAACACTGGCGGGAACCAACAGAGACAGGCTGGCAGGGAGAGAGAGAGAGAGAGAGAGAAACTTTACACGTGACTTTATTTAATTATTTATGTAATTAATAACGCGTTTAAAGTTAATAGCGTGCATGATTTATTTACTGTTATTTATGTGCTTTACTGTCAAGAGTTTCTCAGTTCAAAAGTTATTTCAAACTACCTATAGATTAACACATGTATTATCTTACTGGGTTACTTTTACAGTTCTAGTGACCTTAAAATAATGCACGCTTTAGCTGGTGGTTAAATGCAAGTGCATTTTATATCTACGACATTTTTATCAGCATGTGTCAAGATTTTTAATTTATTTTTGCAACGGTAAATCGTAATCTTATTATATCCAGATTACGATCACAGGTTCAAGCCTCGGCCGGCTTGGTCTTCAAAGATTTCGGCTGGGCGACTCCAGCAAGTGGGCTGGCTTTGCTTTCTGTTTAACCCAATGCATTTCTGTGCTCTTGACTCCCATCATGAAGCGCACCTGACGGCGCTGAAGGGTCCTGCAGGGTTAACCCTACACTATTGTTTTGTTTGTCCGTGCAGTTCGCATGTGGATACATTCTGTACTGTGTAGCATTGCTGTTTTTCCTTTTTGTATCAGAATTAAAAGTTTGTTTTTATTGAAAAGCCCATATACTTAGTTAACATGCAGCGCTGTGAGTATGTTGCTGGCCATGTTTATTTTTTAAACTAAACAGCACATCTGGGCTAATGAAGGCTACTGTGACTGGAAAAACCTGTCCCGAAGCGCGTCATTACACAGGTCCATAGACGCCTCAACCCATGGGTCAGAAGGGCACATGCAACCCCCCACACACTTATTAAATCACTCCACTGAGAAACAAATTGCACAGTTAAAAATCACTCCACTAACTTTAACCAATCAAACAGAGAGCATTTGCATCTGTTAGAGTAACGGCAGCTCAGCAGCTTCTGGTGGTTGGCGGCGCTGAGTTGAGTTCGGTTGTAATTTATTCTAACTACAGTCGTCCAGAAAGATACTGAAAAAAAATGAAAACAAAACATCTGTTGAGTTGTTATATTATTTTATAGGTAATCATACCGTTTGACAATGTTAAAGTGAATTTAAAAATGCATCTTAATAACATTATTCGTGTCGCAAATCTAAAACATTTGCTTGACACACTGGTAGTCGCCTCTGTCTTCTGCATCACTCTGTTGAGGGACGCCAGACTCCACCTGACACCGCTCAGAGAGAGTAGATTTCACAATCTGTTTATTGCTGTCTCTTAGATATTGTTTATAAGTCACTCTCCGTTGTTGTCGATGGTTGTCCATTGTAAATTAAAGATATAATCTTAATCACAAGGCCAAGATTTTTTAAAAAATAGTGACCCACCAGCTATATCGCAAACTGTAAGTCAGAATTTGCCCTCAAAAGAGCCTTACCCACCAGATTGGTCACTGTGGTTATGGGGACGGGCAAGGTTTTATCGTTATGAGTGGATAATAGGTTTGAGTTATGTAACTGATATATAATGCTGCGTAGAACGCTACAATAAATTATTAACATTCATTAATTACAGTAGCAGTAACTGAGTTAGCCAGTCAGTATTGTTAATTTGCCAAAAATCACCCCTCACGTAAGTGGGATAGTCCCGTAAGTGAATACATGAACACATCAGCTCGAGGCCAAGACTCCACCGACAGCAAGTAAGAAAAAAACCCGTCGAGACCCTCAACCGCTCTCAACTGTCATTTACAAACTACTGCATGTAAGATCACGTCAAATAAGCGACATGTTTGGGCTCTGGGTGAATACAAATGAGGTGAGGATAACTGCTGAACATTTTGTCAAAGAGAAAAGCCTACTGTTGGATTCGGAGAGGATTACTCGACATTAAGAAGCCCAAAGACAGATGGAAGGCTAACCTGCCACAGTTTTGACAGGGAGTGTAAATAACGGGACATTTTGTGTTGTATAGTTTAATTAGTACTTGAATTGTAATTAATTAAAAAATATGTTTTTTAATTTTATTTTTTACATTATGGCTGTCTTAAATGTCTTTATATGGCTACATCATACTTTTAGCTGTATAAAAATAGCAACTGTCGTACAATAAGAATTTAAAATTGAAGCAGCCTCCGTTTGTATTTATTTAATTCAAGTAAAACGAAATTAATCTGAATGGCAACTGTCATTTTGAGATAAAATAGAATCATATAAATATCTTCGTAGGATAATGAACGGTAGGTTTTGATGTGGGTTTTTTATGTTTACAAAAGTTTAAAAAATAATAATAATAATTTTTACAAAATATATATTAAATCAATTTATTCAGGGATTATTTTACTGGGCGGATCTTGATTTTAAACATACCTAAATTACCCATTGACGCGGATTAATTTAAAAACCTGTCCTGCCCTTTGCAGCCGTCATTAGATATAGCTGAGGTGCCGCGCTGTGCCGCCCCGTGGTGCAAACAGCAGTGACACTAATACAGTGCTTGTTTTATACAACTCGAAAACGGCTGAAATTATTTTATTTGGGTGAGTTCGTTGTTGGCGCCAAACTGCAGACGCCTCTCTAACCAGACTATTTGGATGCAAAGCACACCCAGGCCAATTCCATCGACTACAGGACTTTTTATGCTGTACATATTTAATGTAAGTTAATTTATACATATATATATATATATATATATATATATATATAGAAGAATTCCTGCTCAAATGACCCCAGCATTTAACCCATCAAAACAGGCTTAAACAGAAAAGGGCTGTGTAACAAACCAGGGTGTGCTTGCCACATGCAGGACCGTCTTCACTTGTCTTTTTGTGTAAAAAGGAACCGCACTCCACAAGCACAGGCAGGTTTTAAACAGGGCAGGGCTGCATGTTTATTTTAAACACAAAACTAAATAAACAAAGCCAAAACCTAACTCCTTCCAGGAGTGCTAACTAAACGTTTCAGTTCTAAACTATACCCGGACAGTGAAGCGGTTTACCTCTCACAAACCCATATGCTTTTACAAGTGGCTCAATCACTGCCCCTTCCCTTTGTGCCAGCTCCCTGGTAGTGTCTCTCTAATGGAGCGTTGGCTTCTCTTTTTACAGGATGTGGCTGTTCCCAATTAGCACCAATTATTTCATTTGGGAGCAGCCACATTCTCACATGATTTTGGCAGGGACAGGAATTAACCCCATCCCTGCCAACCACCACCAAAACACACCCACACACGCACGCACACGGACACGCACACGCGCACACACACACACACACACACTATTTGATGACTACAATAATTCTGAAAGAACAAAGATAGAACACTGTCCAGCACAGAGAGCCCTGAGTGACTCTCATGCCTGCAGACCAGCATGGGGGAGAGGCACAGAGAGCCCTGAGTGACTCTCATACCTGCGGACCAGCATGGGGAGAGGCACAGAGAGCCCTGAGTGACTCTCATACCTGCAGACCAGCATGGGGAGAGGCACAGAGAGCCCTGAGTGACTCTCACACCTGCAGACCAGCATGGGGAGAGGCACAGAGAGCCCTGAGTGACTCTCATACCTGCAGACCAGCATGGGGAGAGGCACAGAGAGCCCTGAGTGACTCTCACACCTGCAGACCAGCATGGGGAGAGGCACAGAGAGCCCTGAGTGACTCTCACACCTGCAGACCAGCATGGGGAGAGGCACAGAGAGCCCTGAGTGACTCTCACACCTGCAGACCAGCATGGGGAGAGGCACAGAGAGCCCTGAGTGACTCTCACACCTGCAGACCAGCATGGGGAGAGGCACAGAGAGCCCTGAGTGACTCTCACACCTGCAGACCAGCATGGGGAGAGGCACAGAGAGCCCTGAGTGACTCTCATACCTGCAGACCAGCATGGGGAGAGGCACAGAGAGCCCTGAGTGACTCTCATACCTGCAGACCAGCATGGGGAGAGGCACAGAGAGCCCTGAGTGACTCTCATACCTGCAGACCAGCATGGGGAGAGGCACAGAGAGCCCTGAGTGACTCTCATACCTGCAGACCAGCATGGGGAGAGGCACAGAGAGCCCTGAGTGACTCTCACACCTGCAGACCAGCATGGGGAGAGGCACAGAGAGCCCTGAGTGACTCTCACACCTGCAGACCAGCATGGGGAGAGGCACAGAGAGCCCTGAGTGACTCTCACACCTGCAGACCAGCATGGGGAGAGGCACAGAGAGCCCTGAGTGACTCTCACACCTGCAGACCAGCATGGGGAGAGGCACAGAGAGCCCTGAGTGACTCTCACACCTGCAGACCAGCATGGGGAGAGGCACAGAGAGCCCTGAGTGACTCTCATACCTGCAGACCAGCATGGGGAGAGGCACAGAGAGCCCTGAGTGACTCTCATACCTGCAGACCAGCATGGGGAGAGGCACAGAGAGCCCTGAGTGACTCTCACACCTGCAGACCAGCATGGGGAGAGGCACAGAGAGCCCTGAGTGACTCTCATACCTGCAGACCAGCATGGGGAGAGGCACAGAGAGCCCTGAGTGACTCTCACACCTGCAGACCAGCATGGGGAGAGGCACAGAGAGCCCTGAGTGACTCTCACACCTGCAGGACCAGCATGGGGAGAGGCACAGAGAGCCCTGAGTGACTCTCACACCTGCAGGACCAGCATGGGGAGAGGCACAGAGAGCCCTGAGTGACTCTCACACCTGCAGACCAGCATGGGGAGAGGCACAGAGAGCCCTGAGTGACTCTCATACCTGCAGACCAGCATGGGGAGAGGCACAGAGAGCCCTGAGTGACTCTCACACCTGCAGACCAGCATGGGGAGAGGCACAGAGAGCCCTGAGTGACTCTCATACCTGCAGACCAGCATGGGGAGAGGCACAGAGAGCCCTGAGTGACTCTCATACCTGCAGACCAGCATGGGGAGAGGCACAGAGAGCCCTGAGTGACTCTCATACCTGCAGACCAGCATGGGGAGAGGCACAGAGAGCCCTGAGTGACTCTCATACCTGCAGACCAGCATGGGGAGAGGCACAGAGAGCCCTGAGTGACTCTCATACCTGCAGACCAGCATGGGGAGAGGCACAGAGACACTGAGTGACTCTCATACCTGCAGACCAGCATGGGGAGAGGCACAGAGAGCCTGAGTGACTCTCACACCTGCAGACCAGCATGGGGAGAGGGGTGCTCTATGAAGTTGTATCTTCAGAGAGGATTCAAAGTAAAGAAAATATATGAAGGGCACCAATCATGCTGTGTTTGTATAAGCAAGCCTGAAATATACTTTGCACTCGTTTAGTTTTTTATTTCTTTAACTGAGCTGCTCACGTTGCAGTAGTTAAAACATCTGATTTGTTTATGAGGGCTGCAGCACACACCTGTTGTTATTGCAGATGTAAAGCAGAGAGATTTGAATGTCTCCATGGCAACAGGGTTCCACTACAGGTCATGTGTTGAGCAAGTTGGTTTCTACAGAATTAGCAAAATCCATGGACATTGAAATTTAAAGCAGCTGTCTGAACAATGTTTGGTGCCACTCAATCATATAAACCATAGGGGGCTGCTTGAGTCTGGTTTGGTGCCACGGTGATGGAACAAAATATAGAATTAAATAAGAAAGTTTACAAACGAGAGGAGGCCATTCAGCCCATCTTGCTCGTTTGGTTGTTAGTAGCTTATTGACCCCAGAATCTCATCAAGCAGCTTCTTGAAGGATCCCAGGGTGTCGGCTTCAACAACATTACTGGGGAGTTGGTTCCAGACCCTCACAATTCTGTGTGTAAAAAAGTGCCTCCTATTTTCTGTTCTGAATGCCCCTTTATCTAATCTCCATTTGTGACCCCTGGTCCTTGTTTCTTTTTTCAGGTCAAAGTAGTCCCCTGGGATAAGATGAATTATGGAACAGTACAGAAAGGGTTTCTGTACTTCTAGGTTGTATTGCATTGTATCTAGCTCTTTGCACAGCCTTGCTTATCAGGAAACGTTCAAATCAGATGTTTTCAATACTGCAACACGCGATGCTGGGTCATAAGGTAAATGCTGGGTCTTTCGGCAAACACTGTGAAGCTAGACAATTATAATTCAATCGCTGGTTTCAATGTTTGTTTCATGCAAATTTATTTTAAAACAATGTTATCGAATAAGTGATTGATTATGTAAGCAATTTATTTTAACAACGTTCTGGTGCAGCAAACCTGTAATAGTTAGCAATTGTAAAACTTGTTTATTCATACAAATCCGTGTTCTCTAACGTTTTAAAATCTCACAGTCAACAAGTTAACTTGAAGAATCCAGCTGCTAAAGGCTGCTTGTCTCAGCTCCCCTGGTCTCATTTCACTTTTACCTAGCAACAGCACAGACAGCCACTCTCATAGGCTGCACTGTCACAGCGCTTGCTGGAATTAAATAAACCTGTACTCCACACACAGCACCCTCAATACAACAATCACACAAAAATCAACTTTTTTACAAAATTGTGCAAATATTGTAAAAAATAATCACACCTCTATACTGCGCGCAAGTACACTGCAGTGAGCCTCACACGAGTACACTGCAGTGAGCCGCACACAATTACACTGCAGTGAGCCTCACACGAGTACACTTCAGTGAGGTGCATGCAAGTACATTGCAGTGAGCCCCACACAAGTACACTGCAGTGAGGCGCACGCAAGTACACTGCAGTGAGGCGCACGCAAGTACACGCAGTGAGGCGCACACAAGTACACTGCAGTGAGCCTCACACGAATACACTGCAGTGAGGCGCACACGAGTACACTGCAGTGAGCCTCACACGAGTACACTGCAGTGAGCCTCACACGAGTACACTGCAGTGAGACGCATGCAAGTACACTGCAGTGAGCCTCACACGAGTACACTGCAGTGAACCTCACACGAGTACACTGCAGTGAGGCGCACACGAGTACACTGCAGTGAGCCTCACACGAGTACACTGCAGTGAGCCTCACACGAGTACACTGCAGTGAGGCGCACACGAGTACATTGCAGTGAGGCGCACACAAGTACACTGCAGTGAGGCGCACACGAATACACTGCAGTGAGCCGCACGCGAGTACACTGCAGTGGGGCGCACAAAGTACACTGCAGTGAGGTGCACGCAGTACACTGCAGTGAGGCGCACGAGTACACTGCAGTGAGGCGCACACAATTACACTGCAGTGAGGCGCACACAAGTACACTGCAGTGAGGCGCACACAAGTACACTGCAGTGAGGCGCACACAGTACACTGCAGTGAGGCACACAAGTACACTGCAGTGAGGCGCACACGAGTACACTGCAGTGAGGCGCACACAAGTACACTGCAGTGAGGCGCACACAAGTACACTGCAGTGAGGCGCACACAGTACACTGCAGTGAGGCGCACACGAGTACACTGCAGTGAGGCGCACGCAGTACACTGCAGTGAGGCGCACACGAGTACACTGCAGTGAGGCGCACAGGAGTACACTGCAGTGAGGCGCACGAGTACACTGCAGTGAGGCGCACGCGAGTACACTGCAGTGAGGCACGCGAGTACACTGCAGTGAGGCGCACGAGTACACTGCAGTGAGGCGCACGAGTACACTGCAGTGAGGCGCACGCAGTACACTGCAGTGAGGCGCACACGAGTACACTGCAGTGAGGCGCACACAGTACACTGCAGTGAGGCGCACACAGTACACTGCAGTGAGGCGCACACAGTACACTGCAGTGAGGCGCACACAGTACACTGCAGTGAGGCGCACGAGTACACTGCAGTGAGGCGCACGCAAGTACACTGCAGTGAGGCGCACACAGTACACTGCAGTGAGGCGCACGCAGTACACTGCAGTGAGGCGCACACGAGTACACTGCAGTGAGGCGCACGCAGTACACTGCAGTGAGGCGCACGCAGTACACTGCAGTGAGGCGCACGCAGTACACTGCAGTGAGGCGCACACGAGTACACTGCAGTGAGGCGCACGAGTACACTGCAGTGAGGCGCACGCGAGTACACTGCAGTGAGGCGCACACAAGTACACTGCAGTGAGGCGCACACAGTACACTGCAGTGAGGCGCACACAAGTACACTGCAGTGAGGCGCACACAGTACACTGCAGTGAGGCGCACACAAGTACACTGCAGTGAGGCGCACACGAGTACACTGCAGTGAGGCGCACACAGTACACTGCAGTGAGGCGCACACGAGTACACTGCAGTGAGGCGCACACGAGTACACTGCAGTGAGGCGCACACAGTACACTGCAGTGAGGCACACAAGTACACTGCAGTGAGGCGCACACGAGTACACTGCAGTGAGGAGCACACAAGTACACTGCAGTGAGGCGCACACAAGTACACTGCAGTGAGCCTCACACGAGTACACTGCAGTGAGGCGCACACGAGTACACTGCAGTGAGGCGCACGCGAGTACACTGCAGTGAGGCGCACACGAGTACGCTGCAGTGAAGCGCACAGGAGTACACTGCAGTGAGGCGCACGCAAGTACACTGCAGTGAGGTGCACGCGAGTACACTGCAGTGAGGCGCACGCGAGTACACTGCAGTGAGGCGCACACGAGTACACTGCAGTGAGGCGCACATGAGTACACTGCAGTGAGGCGACGCGAGTACACTGCAGTGAGCCTCACACAGTACACTGCAGTGAGGCGCACACGAGTACACTGCAGTGAGGCGCACACAAGTACACTGCAGTGAGGCGCACACAAGTACACTGCAGTGAGGCGCACACAAGTACACTGCAGTGAGGCGCACACAAGTACACTGCAGTGAGCCGCACACAAGTACACGGCAGTGAGGCGCACATGAGTACACTGCAGTGAGGCGCACACAGTACACTGCAGTGAGGCATACGCAAGTACAAAGCAGATGCCTCTTTAGCTGATTGTTGGATTTAAGCACACCTGACGAAGCTATAAACTCAGAGGTTTCTTACCCTTATACAGGGTATCCTGAGGATTTCTTTTCATCATTTTATTTTTTTATTGTTTGCAGATTATCATTTTGTTTGTTCCTTAGATAGTTTGAAATTTCTATTCATATCTACATTTTTCTCTGAATCATGTTGTGTGCCATTTTATAATGTATTCAAGCACGGATATTAAAAAGTTGGGTAATTGTTTTAATCATGTTTGTTGCTTCTCTGTCTCTCTCTCTCTCTCTCTCTCTCTCTCTCTCTCTCTCTCTCTCTCTCTATATATATATATATATATATATATATATATGAAACGAATACCTTTTTTAAAATGGGAGTGACTAGTCACTGTGTACTGTATGATGTCATTGGCTGTGCTGTTTGTCTCCACCCATCATACTCAGTATATCATATCATGTCTAAACTGAGCGTCATATTGTCAGCGTGTTTCCAACCAGGAGGAGAACACTTTGGCACTGCTTTGAGTGTGAGGTAAGACTTTTCTATAAAACATGATCCAGATGTATGTGTCAGTATGTGGATTAATAAATATCCATTTAAAAAACAGCGGCATGTATATATTTGAAATTCCTGTGTCCCAACAGGTTTTTAATATATATATATATATATATATATATATATATATATATATATATATATATATATATATATATATATATATATATATATATATATAATTAAGGAGGCAGTTTTCTCAATAGCCCAAGTTGAACATATTATCTTTATAGTTGCTTCTTTCAGAAGGAGTTTACTGTCTATAGGAAATAAACTCAGCAAATCTGTATGATTAAATTCCAGTGTATTGTTCTACACTGCTATGAAATATATGAACAAATATTGTGAATATATTAATTACAAATATCCGTGATATAGGGTTAAAATGTCAAATGTAACCAATGTTCTTCTTCTTCTTATTATTATTCTTCTTATTATTATTATTATTATTATTATTATTATTATTATTATTATTATTATTATTATGTATTGCTTTTTATATTTGTATTGTTTTACTGCAGATGATTGTATTCATATATTTTTCTTATACAGCCCAATTCTGTTTAAGTCTTTTTGATGGGTTAAATGCGGCGTCATTTGATATATATATATATATATATATATATATATATATATATATATATATATATATATATATATATATATATATATATAAACTGTAGAATTGTATTCAATTCAATATGTGGCAGCATAAACACTCATTTGGTTGATGGAATTTGCCTGCGTGTGCTTTGCATAGCCTTGCTTAGCTCTGCTCACACCTGCTAAGGAAACATTCAAATCAGATCTTTTCAATACTTAAATGTTCAATCCTGGGTCTTTATGCAAACACAGTGAAACGAAATCATTCTAATTGATTACGTGTATTGCATGTATTCTTGTCTGCTTCATGCAATAGTGCTTGTCCGTGTTAATTTGAATCTTATAAGTGACTGATCGTGTGAAGCAGTTTATTTTATCAATGTGTCTCACAGGGTTCGGGTGCAGCAGCAGAACTCGTTTTTCTTTTTCAAGTCCAGTCGGTTTTGGGTACTGAATGCATCAGAGAAATAGAAAAGGGATTGTAAAATAAATAAATAAATAAATGAAATGTTAGAAACGTGCACTGAAGAGAGACGCGCTGGTATAAATCGAAGCCAGAACGTAAACCATTGTATTATTGTATTGTTATTTATATTGTACTGCAGATTATATCATTCAAGAAATAAAGAATATATATATATATATATATATATATATATATATATATATATATATATATATATATATATATATATATATATATATACGTACATGTATGAAATGTGTAGCCATAATCAATGCTACTACTAAAATAATGTTAATAACAACAATAATTATCATACCACTACTAATATGTATTGTTTTATTTATATTTTATTAAACATAGAAAATACATTCTAACATTCTACAATCGTATGTACAAAAAATCTGATTGAAAGTATATTTCTCTTGGCATGCAGTTTGGTAGTTTAGCTTCATCAGTCCCTGCCTTGTTTCTGAAATAACTGGACCCCATAACTTCAAGTACTGTCGTCTGTGTTCATTGATACGCTGTCCTCCTATTAAAGCTGTTAACTGGGATGGTGATGGTGTATGAACGGGTGTGTTGTTTGAACACGATGTGCTTTTCTCTGATCTTTTCACTGCTGTAGCTTTCAGGTGTGTAAGAGCCGGTTATTTCCACTGAACTCTCCTCTCATGAACACATTGCCAGCGGTTTCAGCTGCATGTGAATATTGCGATTTAATGCGTGGCATGTTATGTGTGTGTTCTGACGGGTCATAATAACTGAGAATTTTGAGAGATTTCTGATTCTTTTGGTGTTTTTGTTGTCGCTGTGTTTATTATTTTTGATTCACAAAGATTTAGCTTTTGAGTTATTTTAATCATCTGTTATTATTATTATTATTATTCATTTCCATTCACTAAATAAAGTCCAGTATTTATGAACATGTCCTAAACTATTGCTGGTTACTTTTTAACGACCTGGGGGAGAGGAGTTTTGTTTCTGCGAGTTAAGTGAGATTGAACCTCATGATAAAATCCGACCGAATCAAAGCCCTTAATTGTTACTAATACTAAGTGACAGAATGAACCATTAACTGAACTTTTCTGACGAAACGCAACATTTAGTTTCCTTAGCCTGTCTTTGGGTAGGTGCAGTTTTGTATTTTGACCACCTGGTGGCAGTGCACAAGTAAAAAGTTAATATTTTAACATGTCTTTTTTCCAGATTTAAGTTAAATGTTGTATTTTTTCAAGATTTAACTCAAATCTTGTATTTTCCCCATATATATTTCCTTATTTTAGGGATTTTGTTTGTGTATCGCTTCGATTTTCAGACAAAGATCTAAAATAATTTATTCGGTAAAATGCTTACCACAAAATCAGTGTTTATAAATGAACCACACTGTTTATAAATTAACCACTGTTTATAAATTAACCATACTGTTTATAAATGAACCATACTGTTTATAAATTATCCATACTGTTTATAAATTAACCACTTTTTATAAATTAACCAGACTGTTTATAAATTAACCATACTGTTTATAAATGAACCATACTGTTTATAAATGAACCATACTGTTTATAAATTATCCATACTGTTTATAAATTAACCACTTTTATAAATTAACCAGACTGTTTATAAATGAACCATACTGTTTATAAATGAACCATACTGTTTATAAATTATCCATACTGTTTATAAATTAACCACTTTTTATAAATTAACCATACTGTTTATAAATTATCCATACTGTTTATAAATTAACCATACTGTTTATAAATTATCCATACTGTTTATAAATTAACCACTTTTTATAAATTAACCAGACTGTTTATAAATTAACCATACTGTTTATAAATTATCCATACTGTTTATAAATTAACCACTTTTTATAAATTAACCACTGTTTATAAATTAACCATACTGTTTATAAATTAACCATACTGTTTATAAATTATCCATACTGTTTATAAATTAACCATACTGTTTATAAATTATCCATACTGTTTATAAATTAACCACTTTTTATAAATTAACCAGACTGTTTATAAATTAACCATACTGTTTATAAATTAACCATACTGTTTATAAATTAACCACTTTTCATAAATTAACCACTTTTTATAAATGAACCATACTGTTTATAAATTAACCATACTTTAAAATGAAATACATTCGTTTTATTTCTGCATCTCTGAATAAACAGCAGCTCCCACACATAATACAGTTATTGTAATCCAGTAGAAAAGCCAGTCCGGAGCCACTCGAAGCTTAACCTGCATTGAGGTGATTCATAGAAAGTCTTCTGTTTCTAATGCAGAGTCTGCTGTGATGGGGGAGAGAGGGCTGCTCATCCTTCTGCTTGCGGGTGAGTTTCCTTTATTTCTGGTTTTCTCACTGTTTGCTTTGATATTGTCCACATTCCCTCTCAGAGAAGATCATGCGGTTCTTAAAGCTGCAGTGTCCCTCAATCACGTTCAATCTAAACTAACGTGTGATTCCTGGGTGTGTGTTTCTGCAGTCTTCCAAGTTTACCACTTCTGCCAAGCAGGCGTTGTTGGTTTTCCACTTTGTTTGCATTCCCTAAAGGTAGTTTCAGCTGCAGGCTCACAAGCTTGGAGCCTTCCTGCCACTCTATCACTCTGTGAACTAACCAGGTGTGCTACCTGTGACAGCAGGAGGCTATGAAACAGGGGAGCTCCTTTTCAAATGGTGTTTTAGTTCTACCATGATTGAGGGGCGACCCTCCAAGCAAACACAGGAGCAGCACTGAATGAAGTGGACTGGGTGACTCAGTAGGGGTGCTCTTCTGTCTTTGTTAGATCCTAACCCATGTAGTAGCATGGTGTTAGTATAGTATAGTTTAGTATAGTATAGCCAGGGGTGTGGAATTCATATCGCCCGACGCCCGGGACAGTAAGATTTGTCTGAGTGAAATTTACCGTTATACTTGGCCTGTTGGACAGTTTTTTTTTCTCTCACTATATTCGTTCTGTTGCTAGAAAAAAAAAAACTGCATAAATGTCCAGACAGACTTGTGGAAGTCTAGCACAGACACACAGATATTTAAAAATGTGTACCTCTAAACCTCAAATCAAACTATATAGT
Organism: Acipenser oxyrinchus oxyrinchus; assembly: GCA_030684275.1. Lineage (NCBI taxonomy): Eukaryota > Metazoa > Chordata > Actinopteri > Acipenseriformes > Acipenseridae > Acipenser > Acipenser oxyrinchus. The sequence goes on along the minus strand of CM060278.1, from coordinate 4,357,406 downwards.
CACATATACATATTCCTTTAATTCACAAACCCTCAGTCACACACACAGTAACAAGCACACTTAAATGAATGCAACGATATTACAGTGCACTCCGTTTATAAGAATCACATCCGTCCTGGATGATTGGATTCTTATAAGCGGTTGATTCTTGAAAGCAGACCGATATGATTACTGTGGTGAAGTGCTCTAGAAACTTTCGATTGTTGCCAAGCGTTCCTGTTGTGATTCAGTTTTAAGTACAGCTATGGCCAAAAGTTTTGCAGCACCTAGAATTTTAGGATTGAGACACACATATATATATATATATATATATATATATATATATATATATATATATATATATATATATATATATATATATATATACAGTACTGTGCAAAAGTTTTAGGCAGGTGTGAAAAAATGCTGTAAAGTAAGAATGCTTTCAAAAATAGACATGTTAATAGATTATATTTATCAATTAACTAAATGCAAAGTGAGTGAACAGAAGAAAAATCTAAATAAAATCCATATTTGGTGTGACAACCCTTTGCCTTCAAAACAGCATCAATTCTTCTAGGTACACTTGCACAAAGTCAGGGATTTTGTAGGCATATAGTCAGGTGTATGATTAAACAATGATACCAAACAGGTGCTAATGATCATCAATTCAATATGTAGGTTGAAACACAATCATTAACTGAAACAGAAACAGCTGTGTAGGAGGAATAAAACTGGGTGAGGAACAGCCAAACTCAGCTAACAAGGTGAGGTTGCTGAAGACAGTTTACTGTCAAAAGTCATACACCATGGCAAGACTGAGCACAGCAACAAGACACAAGGTAGTTATACTGCATCAGCAAGGTCTCTCCCAGGCAGAAATTTCAAGGCAGACAGGGGTTTCCAGATGTGCTATCCAAGCTCTTTTGAAGAAGCACAAAGAAACGGACAACGTTGAGGACCGTAGACGCAGTGGTCGGCCAAGGAAACTTACTGCAGCAGATGAAAGACACATCATGCTTACTTCCCTTCGCAATCGGAAGATGTCCAGCAGTGCCATCAGCTCAGAACTGGCAGAAAACAGTGGGACCCTGGTACACCTATCTACTGTCCGGAGAAGTCTGGTCAGAAGTGGCCTTCATGGAAGACTTGCGGCCAAAAAGCCATACCTCCGACGTGGAAACAAGGCCAAGTGACTCAACTATGCACGAAAACACAGGAACTGGGGTGCAGAAAAATGGCAGCAGGTGCTCTGGACTGATGAGTCAAAATTTGAAATATTTGGCTGTAGCAGAAGGCAGTTTGTTCGCCGAAGGGCTGGACAGCGTACGCGAATGAGTGTCTGCAGGCAAGAGTGAAGCATGGTGGAGGTTCCTTGCAAGTTTGGGGCTGCATTTCTGCAAATGGAGTTGGGGATTTGGTCAGAATTAATGGTCTCCTCAATGCTGAGAAGTACAGGCAGATACTTATCCATCATGCAATACCATCAGGGAGGCATCTGATTGGCCCCAAATTTATTCTGCAGCATGACAACGACCCCAAACATACAGCGAAAGTCATTAAGAACTATCTTCAGCGTAAAGAAGAACAAGGAGTCCTGGAAGTGATGGTATGGCCCCACAGAGCCCTGATCTCAACATCATCGAGTCTGTCTGGGATTACATGAAGAGAGAGAAGCAACTGAGGCTGCCTAAATCCACAGAAGAACTGTGGTTAGTTCTCCAAGATGTTTGGGCCAACCTACCTGCCGAGTTCCTTCAAAAACTGTGTGCAAGTGTACCTAGAAGAATTGATGCTTGATGCTGTTTTGAAGGCAAAGGGTGGTCACACCAAATATGGATTTGATTTAGATTTTTCTTCTGTTCACTCACTTTGCATTTAGTTAATTGATAAATATAATCTATTAACATGTCTATTTTTGAAAGCATTCTTACTTTACAGCATTTTTTCACACCTGCCTAAAACTTTTGCACAGTACTGTATATATATATATATATATATATATATATATATATATATATATATATATATATATATATATATATATATATAAAGAAAAAAAGAAAAGAATATTTCAGGTACTTAAAAAGATAGAATAATTGATAATAATAATTGGCCATTCTAAATTGGGAGAAAATAATAAAAATAATTGACAACGACTAAATTTATATAAATAAATAAATAAATAAATAAAACAGACAGACAATGCTTTCCAGGTGCAAGGGTGTTTAATGATTTAATTAACAATGTCCAGAGCCTTATGAACACCTGTAAATAATAATGGAGTGATACAGCGGCGTGTATCACTCGGTATTTGTAAGATATTTGATATTTCATTTGTTACCTAGTTTCCCGGTGGCGCAACAAGTTAGTAAGTCGTGTAATTAGAAATGCTTGTCAAGCGCAGGATCGAATCCCTGCTCCTGCGAGAAAGTTTGCGTGTAAAGAACTTGTTTTAGATTTTAAAAAATAATATTAATTACATTTTCCAAAATGCAAAACTAAAAGAATCATATTTTCTGATATTTTTTAAATAAATTAATTGAAAAAAAGAGAAAAAAATAATAAATGCTTCCTTCCAGGAGTAATCTAGGCTATATTTCAACGAAGCATTGTATTGATTCTGGTTCAGTGAGATCACGTGATGTGTTGCTTCATGCGGAACACAGTTTGCTTCAGATGGTTCGAGGCGGGTTACGTCATTTGTTTGCTTCACATGAAGCAGTGGTCATTTGAATCACCTGAAGGAGTGAATCACTGAATCATGTGACTGATCCGAAGCCTCAATGAGCTCCTGTGAGCGATTTGAAGCCTCAATGAAGCAATGAACCCCGTGTATGATTTGAAGCCTCAATGAAGCAATGAACCCCGTGTATGATTTGAAGCCTCAATGAAGCAATGAACCGTGTATGATTTGAAGCCTCATGAGGCAATGAACCTCGTGTATGATTTGAAGCCTCAATGAAGCAATGAACCTTGTGTATGATTTGAAGCCTCAATGAAGCAATGAACCCCGTGTATGATTTGAAGCCTCAATGAAGCAATGAACCCCGTGTATGATTTGAAGCCTCAATGAAGCAATGAACCTTGTGTATGATTTGAAGCCTCAATGAAGCAATGAACCCCGTGTGTGATTTGAAGCCTCAATGAAGCAATGAACCCCGTGTATGATTTGAAGCCTCAATGAAGCAATGAACCTCGTGTATGATTTGAAGCCTCAATGAAGCAATGAACCTCGTGTATGATTTGAAGCCTCAATGAAGCAATGAACCCCGTGTATGATTTGAAGCCTCAATGAAGCAATGAACCCCGTGTATGATTTGAAGCCTCAATGAAGCAATGAACCCCGTGTATGATTTGAAGCCTCAATGAAGCAATGAACCCCGTGTGTGATTTGAAGCCTCAATGAAGCAATGAACCCCGTGTATGATTTGAAGCCTCAATGAAGCAATGAACCTCGTGTATGATTTGAAGCCTCAATGAAGCAATGAACCTCGTGTATGATTTGAAGCCTCAATGAAGCAATGAACCTCGTGTATGATTTGAAGCCTCAATGAAGCAATGAACCTCGTGTATGATTTGAAGCCTCATTGAGGCAATGAACCCCGTGTATGATTTGAAGCCTCAATGAAGCAATGATAACCCTGTGTATGATTTGAAGCCTCATTCAGGCAATGAACCCCGTGTATGATTTGAAGCCTCAATGAAGCAATGATAACCCTGTGTATGATTTGAAGCCTCATTCAGGCAATGAACCCCGTGTATGATTTGAAGCTCCGCACTAACATAGTTGAATCAGTTGAAGCCCCTCTCTAAAACTCATAGGCATTCTAGTATTAGGCATAGCATTAATGAGTCATTAGTTCAGCGTCTCATCGGTGTCTCTCGGATGGCTAGATTATTTTTTAAGCATACAACATACTTGAAGCGTAACCCCAAGTCAATTAAAGCCTATTGGACATTAAAAAAAGGTGTTTTTAAAGTGCATAATATATAGAAACATAACATAATAATAATGTTTACTTTATTAAAACATACTTGAATGCAAAGATTTCTACACATACATCCATATATATTTGTGTATATATATATATATTTTTTTTTTTTAGAAATGCATATTACATATTTGACTTGGCGGACGCGAACCCGGACCTCTGGATTGAGATTGTTCATTTCCTCGCACTAAACTCATAGAGCCGCCACAGATCCCACAGTCATAACACAAACATCAACATATGGTGCTTTAAGGTGTAACGGTGTGTGTTCAATAGTATAGCAATTTGATATTTATAAATTATATTTATTTTGTTGATGTTGTCACAATGAAATAATATTGAATTCAAAACTTCTTTGACAAAGGCTTGAAAAGAAATGTTATTAACAATTTCTGGAAAACATCTCAAATAATCATTACATTTATTTTTATAATAATTAACAATAATTAAACTCCCCCAATTTCACATAGTAGTAGCCCATATATATATATATATATATATATATATATATATATATATATATATATATATATATATATATATATATCTCAAAGATTAATTGAAATTCATTTAAAATGTAATTTGACAAACAGTATATTCTTCCTTCCAGTTCTAACCTACGTCAACGAAGCATTATTGATTCGAAGTAAAGCGTTATATTAGTGGTTTGTGTCTTCTTTTGTAAATATACCAACAAAACATTTTGATAATGCAGCTACGACACCGTCAGCAAGATTTTACTGCGTGAGCGCGCGTGACTGAACACCCCGAGCTTCTGCAGCTTCAGAGGATCCGCAGAACTGCTGGCGTTTGTGTCACGTGATGTATTGCTTCATGCGACCCAATTGAACCTTTGATTCACAACACTGTTTGCTTCTAATGGTTCGAAACGAGTCGAAGCGGGTGAGGCTTTGTATCTATCACTAGTTTATACCTTTTGTTTGGCCCTCGTAGCCTGTCTCAGGCTGTGAGTCTTTCACTCTGGCAGTTACCAGCATTTTAATAATGTGTTTTTTTTATTTTTTTTTCAGGGTTTTGTGTGCCTGCTTACAATCAGATCAGAAAACACGTGTTTGTGAATACTCTGAAGAGCTGGTCTGAAGCTCAGAGGTACTGCAGAGAGAATCACATAGACCTGGCCACTGTGCACAGCCAGGAAGAAGCACAGCAGCTCTTAAATATTGCAGGAGCTTCTCTCATTAGTGATGCCTGGATCGGGCTGTATCGTGATGGCACACAGAACTGGCAGTGGTCTAACAGCGATGATGTCATCTACAAAAGCTGGACGGAAGACCTCTTCTGTGCGTCAGTCAATTCAGTGGGACAGTGGGAGGACAACGTCTGCTCTGAGATGAAAGCTTTCATGTGCTACCAAGGTAAAGATGTAACTGTTTTACATTGCAATACTAATCTATTATTATTATTATTATTATTATTATTATTATTATTATTATTATTATTATACATAGGGAATGATAATTTTCCTGTAAACTTCAATATTTTACAGTCTTATTATAAGCCTACATGGTGGTGGTGCCAGACCACTGTATAATAAGACTCCCTTGTATCATAAGATTCCCCTGTATCATAAGATTCCTGTGTATAATAAGATTCCCCTGTATAATAAGATTCTCATGTATAATAAGATTCCCCTGTATAATAAGATTTCCCTGTATAATAAGATTCTTGTTTACAATAAGATTCCCCTGTATAATAAGATTCTTGTTTATAATAAGATTCCCCTGTATAATAAGATTCCCCTGTATAATAAGATTCCTGTGTATAATAAGATTCCCCTGTATAATAAGATTCTCGTGTTATAATAAGATTCTTGTGTATAATAAGATTCCCCTGTATAATAAGATTCCTGTGTATAATAAGATTCCCCTGTATAATAAGATTCTTGTTTATAATAAGATTCCCCTGTATAATAAGATTCCCTGTATAATAAGATTCCTGTGTATAATAAGATTCCCCTGTATAATAAGATTCCTGTGTATAATAAGATTCCCCTGTATAATAAGATTCCCTGTATAATAAGATTCCCCTGTATAATAAGATTCCCGTGTATAATAAGATTCCAGTGTATAATAAGATTCCCCTGTATAATAAGATTCTTGTTTATAATAAGATTCCCCTGTATAATAAGATTCCCTGTATAATAAGATTCCTAGTGTATAATAAGATTCCCGTGTATAATAAGATTCCCCTGTATAATAAGATTCCCGTGTATAATAAGATTCCAGTGTATAATAAGATTCCCCTGTATAATAAGATTCCCGTGTATAATAAGATTCCTAGTGTATAATAAGATTCCCCTGTATAATAAGATTCCCGTGTATAATAAGATTCCAGTGTATAATAAGATTCCCCTGTATAATAAGATTCCAGTGTATAATAAGATTCCAGTGTATAATAAGATTCCCCTGTATAATAAGATTCCCGTGTATAATAAGATTCCTTGTTTATAATAAGATTCCCCTGTATAATAAGATTCCGTATAATAAGATTGTATAATAAGATTCCCCTGTATAATAAGATTCCAGTGTATAATAAGATACCCCTGTATAATAAGATACCCCTGTATAATAAGATTCCAGTGTATAATAAGATACCCCTGTATAATAAGATTCCAGTGTATAATAAGATTCCAATGTATAATAAGATACCCCTGTATAATAAGATTCCAGTGTATAATAAGGTTGATGACAAAACTGCTCAAACAAATTCGACCACCAGTACATAAACACAGCAATCATCCAACTCCACTTCAAAATCATGCTCATGTTCTACTCTGATTCATAGTGATAATTCATGTGGTTTTCTGTGGCAGTATGTCATCTGAAACCTAGTTCTACAATGTCAGTCTCTTATGTCACCATGTATTATAATATATAATATACACCACAACTATGCATATAAGCCTGTTATTCTATCTTGGGTTTCTGGTGACACTGATAGAATTACAGCCTTAGTATGCACATTTAGGTGTATATTATTATTATTATCATTATTATTATTATTATTATTATTATTATTAGTAGTAGTAGTAGTAGTAGTAGTAGTAGTAGTATTCATTAATTGAGCAATAAAACCTCGGGGATGTAGTTTTCTTTACAGGTTTCAGGATAAAGTCAAGATTTCTCAGAAGGCCGTTGTGCCAAAAGTATTGTAACATTTCTAATTGATGTAAACAGGTATTTACATATGAAAAGCAAAAGCTTACTTTAACTTAGTGGTGCTTCGCTTCCCGATATCCATGTAGAAAAACAAGGCCTTGTTATATTGTTTTACTATTCCATCATCAGCCACCTCAAAAACAAAATATTTCTATACTTCACTGCGACTTTGTAGCCAATTCGTTAGTAATTGAATCGTCCTCTGCTGTGTGTAAATGATGACGCATCTACACCTCTAAAAGTATTAAGTACAATGTCATGCCAAATTTTGCATTACTTTGAGATATGTTTTAAAAGTACATCTAATTTATAATACCGAAAGTTCATATTTTAAAAATGTTTGCCTATGAGACTGACCATGATTGGTATGTGTAGGGTTTGTTGTATATCAATATAATCAATATCAATACTGCATTTATATTTTGAGCAATATTAGCAAATAAAAAGTCTGCGAGCATTCGTGATTTTTTTTTTAATCCCACGATATTGCGATATGAAAATTATAATTGATATCAAATGACATCGATATCATATCAAAAATATCGATATTGTTGCCCATCCCTAGTATGTAGGAAGCCACAGAGTTTATAGATTTCCAAAATGTACTTACATGCCAAATAGTTCCCTTACAGTAATTAGTGTAATCTGTTGCATTTAATAATGAGCAAATCCAAAGACATTGGATATATGATGTATTTGTTAAAAAAAACTAATTTTTAAGAACCTCTATTTTAATACATTTTCACATAAAGATTAACAACATTATGTAATTAGTGTTGTTAGAATCAATAAGCCCATGTGTTTCATTATTGAAGCAACAGAGTGCCCGTCGATGAAGGCTCTGGACTGTAACAGGAATGCGTCCCGAGCCGAAGAGGGCGAGAACGAAAGTCAAGATCAACTACCACACTGTACAGCCTGCTAGAGGACACTGTCACTATTAGAAAACCATTTCTCTCATTAATTCTTAAAAAAGAAACACTTTAAAATCTAGATTTACCTTGAACTTGTAGGGTCAATTGCAACGAACTAAAAGGCATACTATCTGGGGATGACCAGAGGACGGTACTAAACTAGTACGCAAGTTAATACCAAGTGCAACAAACTAAGCAGCTCCAGATAGTCCCCAGCTGTGTATTAAAATGTGTCTCAATTACAGCAAACCCAAAGTAACCACTGTTGCCCTCTAGAGCAGTTCCCACCCCTGATCATGAGGACCCTGTGTCTGCTGCAGAGATGCCAACATTTGAAAATGGAAAACCTAGCACCTGCCGAGTGAAGCATCGAGAAAACCCTAGCAACTCCAAGCAACCCCTAACAACTGCTAGCAACCCCTAACAAATTATATAAATCACAAAGTAAAGTCAGTTTGCAGGAAGGATGGTATAGAGGGAATAGACAGGAGGAAGTTAACCTAATAAGGCTGTTTATAGGACATTCAGCTTTAAATGAACATTTCTATAGAATTGGAGCGCATGAGGATGGGTTATGTATGAGATGCGGGGTTATGGAAACTGTGCAACACCTGATTGTTGAATGTGCTAGATATAGGGAAGTGAGATTAGAGGTACGGGAAGAGCTGAGGGCTATTGAATATTCAGAATAATGTTTTTAGGGATGGCATAGGGGATGGTAATAGAATAGATAGGGGTAAGGTCAGATACAGTGCCTTGCGAAAGTATTCGGCCCCCTTGAACTTTGCGACCTTTTGCCACATTTCAGGCTTCAAACATAAAGATATGAAACTGTAATTTTTTGTGAAGAATCAACAACAAGTGGGACACAATCATGAAGTGGAACGAAATTTATTGGATATTTCAAACTTTTTAACAAATAAAAACTGAAAAATTGGGCGTGCAAAATTATTCAGCCCCTTTACTTTCAGTGCAGCAAACTCTCTCCAGAAGTTCAGTGAGGATCTCTGAATGATCCAATGTTGACCTAAATGACTAATGATGATAAATAGAATCCACCTGTGTGTAATCAAGTCTCCGTATAAATGCACCTGCACTGTGATAGTCTCAGAGGTCCGTTTAAAGCGCAGAGAGCATCATGAAGAACAAGGAACACACCAGGCAGGTCCGAGATACTGTTGTGGAGAAGTTTAAAGCCGGATTTGGATACAAAAGATTTCCCAAGCTTTAAACATCCCAAGGAGCACTGTGCAAGCGATAATATTGAAATGGAAGGAGTATCAGACCACTGCAAATCTACCAAGACCTGGCAGTCCCTCTAAACTTTCAGCTCATACAAGGAGAAGACTGATCAGAGATGCAGCCAAGAGGCCCATGATCACTCTGGATGAACTGCAGAGATCTACAGCTGAGGTGGGAGACTCTGTCCATAGGACAACAATCAGTCGTATACTGCACAAATCTGGCCTTTATGGAAGAGTGGCAAGAAGAAAGCCATTTCTTAAAGATATCCATAAAAGTGTCGTTTACAGTTTGCCACAAGCCACCTGGGAGACACACCAAACATGTGGAAGAAGGTGCTCTGGTCAGATGAAACCAAAATCGAACTTTTGGCAACAATGCAAAACGTTATGTTTGGCGTAAAAGCAACACAGCTCATCACCCTGAACACACCATCCCCACTGTCAAACATGGTGGTGGCAGCATCATGGTTTGGGCCTGCTTTTCTTCAGCAGGGACAGGGAAGATGGTTAAAATTGATGGGAAGATGGATGGAGCCAAATACAGGACCATTCTGGAAGAAAACCTGATGGAGTCTGCAAAAGACCTGAGACTGGGACGGAGATTTGTCTTCCAACAAGACAATGATCCAAAACATAAAGCAAAATCTACAATGGAATGGTTCACAAATAAACATATCCAGGTGTTAGAATGGCCAAGTCAAAGTCCAGACCTGAATCCAATCGAGAATCTGTGGAAAGAACTGAAAACTGCTGTTCACAAATGCTCTCCATCCAACCTCACTGAGCTCGAGCTGTTTTGCAAGGAGGAATGGGCAAAAATTTCAGTCTCTCGATGTGCAAAACTGATAGAGACATACCCCAAGCGACTTACAGCTGTAATCGCAGCAAAAGGTGGCTACAAAGTATTAACTTAAGGGGCTGAATAATTTTGCAGCCCAATTTTTCAGTTTTTATTTGTTAAAAAGTTTGAAATATCCAATAAATTTCGTTCCACTTCATGATTGTGTCCCACTTGTTGTTGATTCTTCACAAAAAATTACAGTTTCATATCTTTATGTTTGAAGCCTGAAATGTGGCAAAAGGTCGCAAAGTTCAAGGGGGCCGAATACTTTCGCAAGGCACTGTATATAGGGGAATTCATTAGGAAAACAGGGAGATTTAACCAATCATAAATAAATAAAAATAAACAAATAAAAATAAATCAGGAATCAAAGTGTTGGGCTCACAATAACTATAATCAAAACAAACAGAAGGTGGCGACAGTAAGCTTTGCCAGAAGCTTGGTGGCCATTAACAGAAAGCAGAAGAAAATGAAGTGGGAGTGAAAGAGACGAAGGTATCGCAAGCGGGAAGGAGCCTGTGTGGGCTTTCTGTAATCAGAAGAGTAGTGCCGTTTGGTTGTTTTTGTCAGACCTACGTTTGGTCAAAAGAGTGGAAAAAAAACGTGTGTAACGTGAAGAGGATTGCAAGCAGATATATAAAATAGCATGAAGCAAAGAATTGCAAAGATCAATATAAAACGATGTGAAGCAAAGAATTGCAAGCAGATATATAAAATAGCATGAAGCAAAGAATTGCAAAGATCAATATAAAACGATGTGAAGCAAAGAATTGCAAAGATCAATACAAAACGATGTGAAGCAAAGAATTGCAAAGATCAATATAAAACACAGCGAAGCAAAGAATTGCAAAGATCAATATAAAACACAGCGAAGCAAAGAATTGCAAAGATCAATATAAAACACAGCGAAGCAAAGAATTGCAAAAATCAATATAAAACACAGTGAAGCAAAGAATTGCAAAGATCAATATAAAACTCAGTGAAGCAAAGATCAAGGACTTTACCTGTTTTTACTTACCAGAGGAGTTTAGTTTAACGAGGGACTGTTTAGAACCTGATCTCTGGTCCAAAAAGGACTCAAAAGAAAATAATTAGTTATGTTTCATGTTCTTTGGAAGTACTTTTGTTCGACAAATAAACTATTTGCATTCGATTTCCAGTGTCTTGCCCAATCATCATCATTCACCTGATACTCAAAAATACCTCAGATACCTACAACCCATGAACTAATCGTTCACAATACTGAATGTGTTCTGAAAACCTATTGCACGTGTACAGAGATAGAAATTATGATAGATAGAAATTATACATCTCATATGACCTAATTGATGTCAGTTTTTTAAAAAAATGAACACGCTGCATCCATGGGCTTGTTGGGAACAAAAACTGTTATATTTTAAAAAGTACAAAAGCTAAAATTCTGAAATTCAGGTTTTGTTCTCAACAACCCCATGGATGCAGTTTGTTCGTTTCAGAATTAGGTCATACCAAATTCATAATTTATATCTATCATACCTATCATAATTTATATCTCTCTACACGTGTAATACATTTTAAGAACACAATCAATATGTACATTGATAATATGTTAAATAATGATCGTTTGAAAACAATACAGAACTGAAAAGGTAACATTAGACACAGATTTGGGGTAACGTAGCCGCAAAGCATGGTGGTAGATCCAGCAAAACATTAACGGAGTCACTGCTGGCACTGTCACGATAAACTAGAAGCAGCTCTGTCAAGTAAAGACGTTATTTGTTTAATAAAGTATTTTTTCCTCTAATTGTGAACATTTTTTACACTGTTTTCCTAAAATGTTTCTCGGCGGAAGGGTACCCGACACATCTTTACAAGTTCAGGGTAAACGTAGGTTTTAGTGTTTTTTTTGTTTGTTTTTTTTTAAAGAAAAGTGAAAACCTGTTTTCTAATAGCGTCTGCTAAATGACTGATTAATGGTAATAATAGCGCCCTCTCTATGAAGGCTCTGCCGTGTGGTGGTTGATCTTGACTTTCGTTAGTGCCCTCTTCAGTTCGGACGCATAACTGCAGTCACGGTCAGCTTCCACACAACCTGCATCTATGGACACTATCTTACTTAATTGCAGCATTCCATTTTGCATCCATTTTCTGAAGGAGATTTTAATGTGACCAGAAAAAAGAAATCCATCATAACGGTAGGAACATATATTTAAACCCAGCTGTTTTATCCTCTTATTTGCCTTGGGGCTTGTCTTGTGCAGGCATTTTTAAAGGTAGAGTGGAAGATAACATTGTTGATTGGCTGATGAAGACTGTTTGCCATGCTAGATTACACAGAAAAACTTTGTATAAAATCTGAAGGGAGGCCGCTATCCAAAATGTTATCTTCTATCAAGGACAGGTCTTTTCAGAGTGGTTGGATGGTGAGAGAGTGGATTGGCTGACGAGGGGTGCAGATAATAACCATCTTGCTGGCCCTGTTTACTTTTCAGTATCTGTGGTAATTAGCTCACATGGACACATTCTGGCTTCTTTTTTGCATGTCAGATTGATGAAACAGCGGGTTGGTGCCACTGGTACAGAACGGGATATTTTGTTGGTCATTGATTTAAGCTAATTAAGTGGATAGGATGTGCTTGATTTTTGTCTGCCTTTCTCCTGCCTTAACTTTGTTTAGAAAATATTTTATGCAAAGCATGTTGTTGGTGGTATTTAAATCGAAATGCTATATTAATGTTTACAGTGCATTTTAAAACATACGCTGGCAGTGTGTTTTTCCTTTTTTTCTGCCTGCCTACTTGTTTTGGTCACCAGCCTCCACTGACTTGACTGTTATAAAGACAGATTGTCTTGTTTTTGTAAAATGACACCATTTAGTCTATTGTTGTGTGAAATGTAATAAAAGAATACACAGCTGCACTTTTACACTGTGTATGTATACACACAATACATCATTCCCTTGTGTTTGGACTTGTTTACATGTTTTAATGTTTACAGTGCATTTTAAAACATACGCTGGCAGTGTGTAACAGTTAAGTTTATTAGAATAAGCTATGATGGGCTAATGTTGTATTTTCTGTGCTGGCTAGTGGAGGAAATGTGTTTAACAGGCAAATTCAGTAAAACAAGAAGATATGGAAAGTATTGTCAGTCAGAATACAATAAGATTATACTGCTGCTGGGGGCTGAAGGGGACCCCAAGCCCTCTGCCTTTTTTCTGCCTCCCCATTTGTTTTGGTTACCAGCCTCCACTGACTTGACTGTTATAAAGACAGATTGTCTTGTTTTTGTAAAATGACACAATTTAGTCTATTGTTGTGCTAAATGTAATAAAATAAACAGTTGCATTTTTACTGTATATAATACATCATTCCCTTGTGTTTCGACTTGTTCTTTATTAAATGCAAAGTTATTAAACTGATTACAAGTCTATCTTAACTGCTGCAATTATGAAAACTAATCTCTGAATACTGCAGTAGACTCTCGCTAGTCCCAGCTGACCTATAATCTGAAACATGCTATCACAATGACATGTGTGCTGATGGCAGCTGTAGGAACCAAACGTCAAAATCTGAATTCTGTGATAAGCAAGTGAAACATTTGAGCAGTGTATTCACAGCCTCTGCTTGGCTCATGGGATGAGCTACAGGTGCTTACACTCAAGAGAGTCACCTCCTAAGTATTATTATTATTTGTTTATTTAGCAGACGCCTTTATCCAAGGCGACTTACAGAGACTAGGGTGTGTGAACTATGCATCAGCTGCAGAGTCACTTACAACTACGTCTCACCCGAAAGACGGAGCACAAGGAGGTTAAGTGACTTGCTTAGGGTCACACAATGAGTCAGTGGCTGAGGTGGGATTTGAACCGGGGACCTTCTGGTTACAAGCCCTTTTCTTTAACCACTGGACCACACAGCCTCCTAATACCCTTTATCTCCTTAAACTGGCATTTCAACACAATGCAGTCAACCACACAGGACACTGAGCCAAAGTGTTGGGTTAAAGTACACCTGGCAAATCGGTAATTCTGGGGCGTCTAATATACTTTTATACAGCTGATCACTTACAAATACATGCCTTTTTCTTGTGTTATTTAAATAGTTTTAATCAGCCCCAAATTATACAACTATTTTTGGAATAACAACCTTCTGCTAATTTAGCCCCATATATGTAAATAAACACAAAAATGTGCTTGATTGTGGACAAGCCAGTTTATGTTAAATGTCTGATTGAGGACAACACACAGTTTTGGGTTCAGAGCCACCACACCTCCACAGCTCCCAGCCTCTCATCTGCTGTTCGTGTTTACAGAGACGAGCAACATCACTGAGAGATACACCCTGATTGAAGTTCTGAAAACCTGGACTGAAGCTCAGCAGTACTGTAGAGAACACCACACCGACCTTGTCAGTGTAAAGAATGCCAGTGAAAATGAAGACCTAGTGAAGAAAGCGCAGGGCAAGACCTTCTGGATAGGCCTGTTCAATGAGCCCTGGAAGTGGTCACACCTGGGGGATAGCTACACATTTCACTACTGGAGCAATGGGCAACCAGACAATTATGGAGGCAATCAGAACTGTGTGAGGATGTTCAGGAGTGGTACATGGGGTGACATTGGCTGCAACTCTCAGTACCCCTTCTTCTGCTATGATGGTAAGGATCCCGGCTCAGTCTGTGTTCTTGTTCAGCTCAGTGTTTGTACCCCAGTCTGTGAGCAGGGACTCAGAGGCCCAGTCCATCTGATCCTACAGTAGCTGTCTGACCCCCAGAGCAGGGCAGGGTGTAGCCTAGAGATCTGAAGAACCAGAAAACAGCCCCATCATTAAGAGTGTGTGAGCAGGGAGCAGCTACCCCTCATTGTTATACACAGGAGAGACATGCGCTGTAAAATACATTCTGATTGGGTATTTATTGTATTGATTTAAAAACATTGATCCCTTCAGGAAGAGTGAGACAGCATGTCATTGTGAGCATTGCCCTGGTAGAGACAGCAGCATAGACACAGTTTCATTACAATACATTAAAACAATGCACTTGAAATATAAATGATACTTCTTTTATCCTCATACAGATCCAACCCCCTCAGACCCTCCTTCAACACGGCTGTCTGGAGGTATGGAGTTAGATCCTGGAGTCAGTTGAATTTAGGTGTTTGACTGATTTGAAGAAATAGTGACTAGCTAATCTGACCTAGCTGACAAAAATACAACTTCAACTAAGCTGATGATTTTCATTGTGAGCATTGCCCTGGTGGAGACAGTTTCATTACAATACATTTGAGCAAAAAATGTACATTTCTTTTTTTTTAATCTTCTTCCAGATCCCAAAACCACAAGCCCTCCTTCCACTCCGGTCTCTCAAGGTATGGGGTGTAAACAATTCAGTGTGATTCATAACCCACAGCAGGAATCTGACTTTGTTATAAACTTTCTTTTTTCTCTTTATCTTCTACCAGATCCCAAAACCACAACCCCCTCTTCCACTCCGGTCTCTCAAGGTATGGGCTGTAATCAGTTCAGTGTGATTCATAACCCACAGCAGGAATCTGACTTTGTTATAAACTTTCTTTTTTCTCTTTATCTTTTTACAGATCCCAAAACCACAACCCCCTCTTCCACTCCGGTCTCTCAAGGTATGGGCTGTAATCAGTTCAGTGTGATTCATAACCCACAGCAGGAATCTGACTTTGTTATAAACTTTCTTTTTTCTCTTTGTCTTTTTACAGATCCCAAAACCACAAGTCCTCCTTCCACTCCGGTCTCTCAAGGTATGGGCTGTAATCAGTTCAGTGTGATTCATAACCCACAGCAGGAATCTGACTTTGTTATAAACTTTCTTTTTTCTCTTTATCTTTTTACAGATCCCAAAACCACAACCCCCTCTTCCACTCCAGTCTCTCAAGGTATGGGGTGTAATCAATTCAGTGTGATTCATAACCCACAGCAGGAATCTGACTTTGTTATAAACTTTCTTTTTTCTCTTTATCTTTTTACAGATGCAGAACCCTCGAGACCCCTTTCCACTCCGGTCTCACAAGGTCTGTGCAGCTTGTAGAGTGCAGTGTGTTCAGTGTGATTGACAGCCCACCTCCTGTGTCATGTGATCCACTAGACCTGTATAAGCTGTGGGAGAGCTGTGTGCAACTATTCAGCAACAATTCTAGAATTGCAGAATGTTGAATTTAGGCTTGGGATCCTAATCTATACATTTACATTATACTGTACAGTACAAAATCTTTCTAAGCAAAATCTACTGCCTGACAATGTCACACTGCAGGAACAGGTGGGCACCGTGCCATAGGGTGCAGTGAAACGGCTTGCCTGAGCACAGTAACTCTGTAACGGTAATGTGCCAGTTCAGGTGCCAGGTAGGCATGTTAAAGCTACCAATTTATTAATGAACAGTTTTATTTTCACTGTCACCAGGACACAACCAACTATCTCAAGTACATCCCTTTATATCTAGCTAGCTATCTATCTAGCTATCTAAATCGGCTACATGAATGAATTAAGACAAGGAGTACCAATTAGAGAGGCTGACAGACAAACAAATACTGTCCTCCAACAATAAGAATGAGCACCAATAACCACTGCTCTAAAAGTACAGTA
Source organism: Acipenser oxyrinchus oxyrinchus (assembly GCA_030684275.1). Classification (NCBI taxonomy): domain Eukaryota; kingdom Metazoa; phylum Chordata; class Actinopteri; order Acipenseriformes; family Acipenseridae; genus Acipenser; species Acipenser oxyrinchus. Next base: position 4,340,661 of record CM060278.1, on the reverse strand, counting down.
ATATAAAGTTTGAATTCACCTCAATTTCAGTATTTAGTCAACAGAATGAGAGAGAAAAAACAACGTATACTGCTCTAGCTCAATCAATCATATCGGTTCATAAACAGTAGCGTGGCTCAAACACCAAAAAAGTGCCTCCGATTTTGTGTTTGTCCCTCACTCAAAAAAACTGCACTGCAGCTCCCCCTGCTGTCCTCCAACAGGATCTCTCTCTCTCTCTCTCCTTCTTACTTGAATCTAGCTATATACTGCAACACATCAGCACAACTCCTCCTCGGCTGAGAATATATATAAATTATCATCTGCTTTCACAGACCCTGATTAGCACTACTCTTGGACTGCCTGACCTGAGGTAACATTAGGTACTCAAGATTAGTGAAAATACACAGAGAATTGTGAGGGTCTGGAACCAACCCAGTAATGTTGTTGAAGCTGACACCCTGGGATCCTTCAAGAAGCTGCTTGATGAGATTCTGGGATCAATAAGTTACTAACAACCAAACGAGCAAGATGGGCTGAATGGCCTCCTCTCGTTTGTAAATGTTCTTATGTTCTTATGAATAGCACACATATAAAACCATATTAAAGTTAATGAAATGATTATTATTATCACCAGGCACTCCAGTCCCTGAGGATCTCCACCTGATCTCTGACAGTATGGTCTGGCCGGAGGCTTGGCGGTACTGCAGGGATCACTACACTGACCTAGTGAGCCTCACAAGCCTGGCTGCACAGAACAGAGTGTCGGAGCTCGTCAGGAACAGCACTGCGTCGCGATTCTGGATCGGCCTGCACAGAAGCACTGTGTATGATAACTGGTACTGGGTGGCTGGTGAGGATAACAAGGGCCCCGTAAACTACACTAACTGGGCCCCTGGGGAACCCAACAATCCTTACTATGAGCACTGTGGGGAGATGGTGCTGAGGGAGGATGGGAGGGCTGAGTGGAATGATCTGTGCTGTTATGAAAAGCTCCCCTTTATTTGTTTCAAAGATTAACAACACCCCTAAAAGGGTGTACAGCAGTGGTTCTAAAACTATCTCTCGTTGGGACTCCCTTTAAAGTCACTTTAGTCTGAAAAAAAAACATTTCCTAATAAATTATAGAAATATCTAAATCTGAATGATATTGTGTAAGCAATGTGTGAATAATAAAGGAAATCGAAGTCTTGTATCTGACAGAGTTTGCAATGCCATGTCTGCTCTCTATAAAGAGCTGCTGCAATGCACTGCAGCCATTGCGGATGGTAGGTCTGCTTGTGATGTGGTCGCTTGAAACCTTCCTGTGAACCCCCAGGGGTCCCAACCCCCAATCTGAGAACCACTGTCTCCACAGAACCCAGAGCTTTACTATAGGAGTAATACACCAAAATACTATATAAGAAAATGCTATGTAGCAATCTTTAATGATATACATTATTCTGATATTTTATTGTGCTTGTTTAATATCCTATTGTGTGTGTTCTGTGTGATTCTCTATTGTTTCAACTAAGAGCATTATCTGCCGTGCTTACTAACTATTCCAGCAAAATGCCTCCTGAAAAGACTCCTCAAGGCTGATTGTAATGAAGCGAGGTGGGGAAGCATAATAGTGTTGCACAGTCTTCAGGGCTTCTCCTAAGGGCTTCAGTGCACAGTGCAACGCTAACATGCTTCCCCACCTCACTTCCTCACAGTCAGCCTTGAGGAGTCTTTTCAGAAGCTGCATCACTTGTTTTTTTAGTTCAGGATCCTCAGCTGTTTAAAATGCAGCGTGTAGATAAACTGCTGCATCCTGGTACCTTTGCTGTAGGTCACTTGGTCTGACTGAGGACGCAGCAGCAGCTTGGTTTAAATCATTAGTATCTATAACGTTGACTATGAAATATCTACTTTCCAAATTGAAGAATAAAACACAAACAAAACAAAGGGGCCAGTGATAATATTGCTGGGGTTAGTAAGCTTTAAGAAAATGGATTTTAACCCTTGGTTAGCAGTCCTTTAATACAGGATACATTGTTAAGAGGAGAAGCACAGCGGGGGTAACTTGATATTCTCATTATTCCTACTTTAAGCTTTTTTATCTTTTTAAAAAATAAAAATGTGTTAAATATTTAAGTAGTTTTTCTGTATTTAAGAAAGTGTGTCTGTAGTCGGGTGTGTGTGATGTCATCAGCACTAGTATCACAAAAACTCCCCTTGGAAAAGAAAAGAAACTCTTTTCTCTCCCTTGTTTGCACTCCTGTGTTGCTTCCCTGAGCTGCAGCAGAGCGGGCATTCATACCCCCCTGCTGCTGCAGGTAGTCTCAGCAGTGTGCCTGTTTAGTGCACACTAGAGTGACACAAAGAGAGGCCAGAAAGCTTCAAGGAGGGAGGAAGCTTGTGTGCCTGCAGATTAAACTACCTGCCTCTGGGGAATGCAAACAAACTGGACAGCCAACAGGGCCTGGTTTCTGATGAAGCAGATTGCAGCTCATGCTAATCTGTTGAGGAATGTAGTAAAGAGACACACTGTAATTCTATTTTAATGTGATGCTACAACTTTAACCTTTCAATATATTGAATAAGTCCTGTCTACATTTCTGAGTGTATCTGCTATTTTAAAATGAATAAAGAGTTAAATTTCAGTTTGAACCCTGAGTCTTTTGTTTCTTGATTTCTCAAAAAAAAAATTCTACATAATTCAGAAAAATATGCAGACATTTTCCAAGGCATAGGCAAGCTGAAGGGACCCCAAGTAAAGCACACATTGATCCTGCTGTTGGACCATCAGCTCAAGCACACAGATGCATTTCCTTTCACATGAGCAAGCTTGAAGGCAAGACACCTTCTGTCGGAATACCTTTTATTACCCCTTTGATTGATTGATTGATATTCCCTTCTGCTGGCGTAATATATGATTGACATGTCCCATCCCTTCCGTTGACGGGTGTCCATTGTTTAGCCCCGCAGCGCCCTCTTGTGGTGTAATATGTGTAGTTCTGTTTTTTATGACGCTGTTTCTAATAATGAAGTTTGGAGTCTGTTAATATAAAGGTTATGAAGGAGGGGATTATATATATATATATATATATATATATATATATATATATATATATATATATATATATAAATTAAAACTACCGGTATATGATTTTAGTGCATTTTCTTTGTTACTGTAGCTTACTTAGTACACAAGTAACAGAAAACAGAACACGCACTTTACAGAAATGTTCTAATGTTCTTCTTATGTTCTTATGTATAATTATGATAGGCGTTCAAGCGTTATGATGATAATAGACGTTATGATAGTGAGGCTCGACAAAACGCTTTTCAAAGGAAAAGGCGGAGATCTGAAAAGTTTCACTGCTCTGCACGCATACAGTTTAGTTTAGCTGAGTGAAAACAAAACGTTTGTAGTCCTAAAGTCTGCTGAAGTCAGATAGCTGGCACAGAAATAGTTGAATTACTCGTACAGTATTTCCAGTTTTATTTCTGTATGTGTGTGTCGGGGCCCCGGGCGCTTGCCCGGGTTGCCATGGTGCCGGCCCTGGCTATTATTTTGCTATTTGCATAGTTGCTGTGACGTGACAGATGTTTATAAGCTAAGCAGTTTTACTGACAAGTTCCCAGAACACATCTTAAACACTTGAACACATGAACATAATTATTAGTAAAACGTACCTTTCTCTGTTGCTTTTCGTAACACAACAGCTGTTACCGTTAATTTTGAATTTCAACAAATGCAAATTATCGCGATAACTTGCGAGAGGCTGCGGGCGGGTTTCACGGAGATCATTCTTAGAAGATCATTGGCTGAACTGGTCAGATTCTGCGCAGAACGATCTCTCTGAACACACCCTGTTGCCATGACGTTTTTGGGGGCAGAATAATTTTAAATCACAGTACTTCGTATCGTTACAGCTTTTGGCGAGAAAACAAAAAGAGAATGTTTCATTCAACAGCGTTACACTGTCAGGCTGGTCGCTACTTCAGTGCGTAATTTGGCTGTTTAAAAGCCCTCCATTTTTGTTAGCCTCCGTGCTGGACTTAATCGCTCCGTAAACTTTATTATTATTTGTTTATTTAGCAGACGCCTTTATCCAAGGCGACTTACAGAGACTAGGGTGTGTGAACTATGCATCAGCTGCAGAGTCACTTACAATTACGTCTCACCCGAAAGGTGGAGCACAAGGAGGTGAAGTGACTTGCTCAGGGTCACACAATGAGTCAGTGGCTGAGGTGGGATTTGAACCGGGGACCTCCTGGTTACAAGCCCTTTTCTTTAATCACTGGACCACACAGTGGTGACCAGTGCGGCTCTTGACTTTAATAAGCGGAGAGGCTGGGCAACAAAACCTGATATATATATTCATGCCAAAGCTGCCCGATTCCAGCCTTGCTGAAGCACCCCCAGATCATCACCGATCCTCCACCACATTTCACAGTGGGTGCGAGACACTGTGGCTTGTAGGCCTCTCCAGGTCTCCGTCTAACCATTAGACGACCAGGTGCTGGGCAAAGCTGAAAATTGGACTCATCTGGGGGTGCTTCAGCAAGGCTGGAATCGGGCAGATTTGTCTTTGTGAAGGACGCATGAATCAAGTCAAGTACAAGGTTGTCCTAGAAGAAAACTTGCTTCCTTCTGCTCTGACAATGTTCCCCAACTCTGAGGACTGGTTTTTCCAGCAGGACAATGCTCCATGCCACACAGCCAGGTCAATCAAGGTGTGGATGGAGGACCACCAGATCAAGACCCTGTCATGGCCAGCCCAATCTCCAGACCTGAACCCCATTGAAAACCTCTGGAATGTGATCAAGAGGAAGATGGATGGTCACAAGCCATCAAACAAAGCCAAGCTGCTTGAATTTTTGCGCCAGGAGTGGCATAAAGTCACCCAACATCAATGTGAAAGACTGGTGGAGAGCATGCCAAGACGCATGAAAGCTGTGCTTGAAAATCAGGGTTATTCCACCAAATATTGATTTCTGAACTCTTCCTAAGTTAAAACATTAGTATTGTGTTGTTTAAAAATGAATATGAACTTATTTTCTTTGCATTATTCGAGGTCTGACAACACTGCATCTTTTTTGTTATTTTGACCAGTTGTCATTTTCTGCAAATAAATGCTCTAAATGACAATATTTTTATTTGGAATTTGGGAGAAATGTTGTCAGTAGTTTATAGAATAAAACAAAAATGTTCATTTTACCCAAACACATACCTATAAATAGTAAAACCAGAGAAAATATATATATGATGTCACAATATATAGAACAGCATTACATCATGTAAGAATAAATAGAAGTAAAAATGATGTCACAATATATAGAACAGCATTACATCATGTAAGAATAAATCATAGATTTGAATGTAAACAATAACAAGTAGTTGTCATGCCGTCAAAAACCTATAAATACCTCCAATGTTTTGATTCAAACACAGGCTCCCTTGAGAAAGATATGTGCAACATATCGAAACGTTGAGCAGCTGGCTCTTTGAGCTAATATATATATATATATATATATATATATATATATATATATATATATATATATATATATATATATATATATATACAGTACTGTGCAAAAGTTTTAGGCAGGTGTGAAAAAATGCTGTAAAGTAAGAATGCTTTCAAAATAGACATGTTAATAGATTATATTTATCAATTAACTAAATGCAAAGTGAGTGAACAGAAGAAAAATCTAAATCAAATCCATATTTGGTGTGACAACCCTTTGCCTTCAAAACAGCATCAATTCTTCTAGGTACACTTGCACAAAGTCAGGGATTTTGTAGGCATATAGTCAGGTGTATGATTAAACAATTATACCAAACAGGTACTAATGATCATCAATTCAATATGTAGGTTGAAACACAATCATTAACTGAAACAGAAACAGCTGTGTAGGAGGAATAAAATTGGGTGAGGAACAGCCAAACTCAGCTAACAAGGTGAGGTTGCTGAAGACAGTTTACTGTCAAAAGTCATACACCATTGCAAGACTGAGCACAGCAACAAGACACAAGGTAGTTATACTGCATCAGCAAGGTCTCTCCCAGGCAGAAATTTCAAGGCAGACAGGGGTTTCCAGATGTGCTGTCCAAGCTCTTTGAAGAAGCACAAAGAAACGGGCAACGTTGAGGACCGTGAGACGCAGTGGTCGGCCAAGGAAACTTACTGCAGCAGATGAAAGACACATTATGCTTACTTCCCTTTGCAATCGGAAGATGTCCAGCAGTGCCATCAGCTCAGAACTGGCAGAAACCAGTGGGACCCTGGTACACCCATCTACTGTCCGGAGAAGTCTGGTCAGAAGTGGCCTTCATGGAAGACTTGCGGCCAAAAAGCCATACCTCCGGACGTGGAAACAAGGCCAAGCGACTCAACTATGCACGAAAACACAGGAACTGGGGTGCAGAAAAATGACAGCAGGTGCTCTGGACTGATGAGTCAAAATTTGAAATATTTGGCTGTAGCAGAAGGCAGTTTGTTCGCCGAAGGGCTGGAGAGCATACACGAATGAGTGTCTGCAGGCAACAGTGAAGCATTGTGGAGGTTCCTTGCAAATTTGGGGCTGCATTTCTGCAAATGGAGTTGGGGATTTGGTCAGAATTAATGGTCTCCTCAATGCTGAGAAGTACAGGCAGATGCTTATCCATCATGCAATACCATCAGGGAGGCATCTGATTGGCCCCAAATTTATTCTGCAGCATGACAACGACCCCAAACATACAGTGAAAGTCATTAAGAACTATCTTTAGCGTAAAGAAGAACAAGGAGTCCTGGAAGTGATGGTATGGCCCCCACAGAGCCCTGATCTCAACATCATCGAGTCTGTCTGGGATTACATGAAGAGAGAGAAGCAACTGAGGCTGCCTAAATCCACAGAAGAACTGTGGTTAGTTCTCCAAGATGTTTGGGCCAACCTACCTGCCGAGTTCCTTCAAAAACTGTGTGCAAGTGTACCTAGAAGAATTGATGCTTGATGCTGTTTTGAAGGCAAAGGGTGGTCACACCAAATATGGATTTGATTTAGATTTTTCTTCTGTTCACTCACTTTGCATTTAGTTAATTGATAAATATAATCTATTAACATGTCTATTTTTGAAAGCATTCTTACTTTACAGCATTTTTCACACCTGCCTAAAACTTTTGCACAGTACTGTATATATATATATATATATATATATATATATATATATATATATATATATAGTGAATGACCGTACATTGTGTTCTACGCAATTAAACCAGCGTTGCATGTTTCAAAAGACAAACAAACAAGAAGCGTCAGAACAGCTGGGGACGTCAGCAGCGGTGCTGGTTGCCATGGAGACCGCACCTGTGGTTATGGTGATGGCGAATTCTCTGTCTGTATCCGATGCGCCGTATCTAATGTGAAATACAAAAGGGAGACGTTTCAAAACCCAGACCTGGTTGAGACTGCTGGGCCGCACTGGCACACTGAGATCGTGACATCAGCTAATCCGCAACTTGCACAGTTAGTACGGAGCTGCGGGGTTGCGTACTAGCTAATACGGTGCAATCTCTGGATCATCCCCAGCTGTGTCCTAACTTAGTACCAATTGCATCGAAAAAACAAGCTGAACAAGAGGACGAGCTGATCCTCAGCTTTAGGACTGAGCTCAGGGTTAAGCTCTTTATTGTAGCGTGCCACCAAACAGGCCAATACGGTGCCCGTGAAAAATGATCATATAGTGGTCACAAAATTGAAATGATGATCGGCAGACTGCTTGCCTTGCAGTCGGAGGCTGGGTGGGGTTTATGTTGTAGGGGTTATATAGGAGGCTGTGTGGTCCAGTGGTTAAAGAAAAGGGCTTGTAACCAGGAGGTCCCCGGTTCAAATCCCACCTCAGCCACTGACTCATTGTGTGACCCTGAGCAAGTCACTTAACCTCCTTGTGCTCCGTCTTTCGGGTGAGACGTAATTGTAAGTGACTCTGCAGCTGATGCATAGTTCACCCACCCTAGTCTCTGTAAGTCGCCTTGGATAAAGGCGTCTGCTAAATAAACAAATAATTAATAATAATATGTTACCCCACAGTGTGTACCATAGTATTTATCATAGATAAGATATGAGCTACCGAACTGTTTTGTTACATTGACATTTTCATAAAGGGGAGGGGCAAGTGTGACGTGTTTAAAGGGTACAATAAATATCTTCCCTAGGTCTCTTTAGAAGTGATTATTTACAGTAGTTCTTCAGAATACCAGTCCTTCTCTTTCTTGTGTTTGTGGTCCGATCATAAGAGTGTCAAAATGCGTTACAGTCACACACCCTCTGACAGTTGCTTGAAGTATACCCACGGCTGTTAAGTCGGATCCTTGTGTTTCCTGTGAAAGTGAATGTGGGTGTGCGTGCGTGCGTGCGTGCGTGCGTGCGTGCGTGCGTGCGTGCGTGCGGTCAACAGCTCCAACAACACCTGCTACTGCTGCTTCGGTGTGAACGGCTGTGCAGATGTGCCGCTGCTCCTCTTCGTTTGGCATGGCAATATAAGATTCGTGTAGCGTTGCAATGGGTTTAGAGATCTTAATATAAGATTCGTGTAGCGCTGCAATGGGTTTAGAGATCTTAATATAAGATTCGTGTAGCGCTGCAATGGGTTTAGAGATCTTAATATAAGATTCGTGTAGCGCTGCAATGGGTTTAGAGATCTTAATATAAGATTCGTGTAGCGCTGCAATGGGTTTAGAGATCTTAATATAAGATTCGTGTAGCGCTGCAATGGGTTTAGAGATCTTAATATAAGATTCGTGTAGCGCTGCAATGGGTTTAGAGATCTTAATATAAGATTCGTGTAGCGCTGCAATGGGTTTAGAGATCTTAATATAAGATTCGTGTAGCGCTGCAATGGGTTTAGAGATCTTAATATAAGATTCGTAGCGCTGCAATGGGTTTAGAGATCTTAATATAAGATTCGTGTAGCGCTGCAATGGGTTTAGAGATCTTAATATAAGATTCGTGTAGCGCTGCAATGGGTTTAGAGATCTTAATATAAGATTCGTGTAGCGCTGCAATGGGTTTAGAGATCTTAATATAAGATTCGTGTAGCGTTGCAATGGGTTTAGAGATCTTAATATAAGATTCGTGTAGCGTTGCAATGGGTTTAGAGATCTTAATATAAGATTCGTGTAGCGTTGCAATGGGTTTAGAGATCTTAATATAAGATTCATGTAGCGTTGCAATGGGTTTAGAGATCTTAATATAAGATTCGTATAGCGCTGCAATGGGTTTAGAGATCTTAATATAAGATTCGTGTAGCGCTGCAATGGGTTTAGAGATCTTAATATAAGATTCGTGTAGCGTTGCAATGGGTTTAGAGATCTTAATATAAGATTCGTGTAGCATTGCAATGGGTTTAGAGGTCTTAATATAAGATTCGTGTAGCGTTGCAATGGGTTTAGAGATCTTAATATAAGATTCGTGTAGCGCTGCAATGGGTTTAGAGATCTTAATATAAGATTCGTGTAGCGCTGCAATGGGTTTAGAGATCTTAATATAAGATTCGTGTAGCGCTGCAATGGGTTTAGAGATCTTAATATAAGATTCGTGTAGCGCTGCAATGGGTTTAGAGATCTTAATATAAGATTCGTGTAGCGCTGCAATGGGTTTAGAGATCTTAATATAAGATTCGTGTAGCGCTGCAATGGGTTTAGAGATCTTAATATAAGATTCGTGTAGCGCTGCAATGGGTTTAGAGATCTTATGAACAGTACAGCTAACGGTGTTTGATTGATCAAATCACCAACGCAGCGAGAAAAAAACGCAGTGTTAACAAAACCTGCAGTGTGGGGTCAATGGGGTGGCCCCCTCTTCCCCTGGATCACAGTAAACGGGTCATGCAAACAGCGAGAAGGCCTGGATATTATTATTATTATTTGTTTATTTAGCAGACGCCTTTATCCAAGGCGACTTACAGAGACTCGGGTGTGTGAACTATGCATCAGCTGCAGAGTCACTTACAACTACGTCTCACCCGAAAGACGGAGCACAAGGAGGTTAAGTGACTTGCTCAGGGTCACACAATGAGTCAGTGGCTGAGGTGGGATTTGAACCGGGGACCTCCTGGTTACAAGCCCGTTTCTTTAACCACTGGACCACACAGCCTCCTCATATTATTCAGGCTGATTGTACTCGCCGCGCACACAGAACTCTCTCATAGTGACTCAACATCTACAGATGTGGCGTGATATGTCTCGATGGGGTGCAGTGAGGCCACTTTATAAAGAGATACAGCCAGTTAAAACAATGAATAATTACACAGCTGTTTAAAAAGAGGATTTATCACCATTACATTACGCTTCGGTTTAATTAGAAACATCGGGAGATAACTGAGAATATATTGAGTCGGACAGGAATCGATTTATTTATTACCCATATGGAACGAAAATGCATTTTCAATATATTTCTAAAAAAATATATAAATAACATATTTCCAAGTTACAATATATATTAGGCTCTATGTAAATATGTGTTTATGTAAAATATAGGTAAACTGTATGGATTTGTGGTTACGAATAGTTCAGTTTCAAAAGTTGTCAATACATGTTTTGATTTTTCACACGTGTTCCAGTTAGTACGGTACTGTATAAATCTTCAGTCTAGAAATTGTTAGACTAACATAGGCTGGGACCAAATCAAAACTTTGACAAGCCGCTAATCGCACTTCACAAAACTGTATTTAATAGCGTTTTCTTTATATGAGTAGAAGAAATAAGATACTTACAAAAAAAATCAAAACGCTATTAAAGAGAGTTTTGTTAAGTGCGATCGCGGGTTGTGAAAGTTTGGATTTGGTCCCAGCCTCAGTTCTGTGCTTTAGTATCCTCTCAGCAGTTACTTTGTGTTTGCTGCATTGAGATCATGTTTAGTATTTCATTTTTGTCCGTCACTTGCAGGTAACGTTCCCGCGCCCTTGTCCTTTGTTGTGTAACTATCATGCTGATGTCAAACACGTTTTTAAACTAAGTTTAAACGCTCTATAATTCACAATAGCATTCCATTGGTTTGCACTGTTTTCCGCAGACCCTGCATATTATTCACAGCTACACCGCAGACACAATGGAGGTAGTGTCGCCCTCCGACCGCTGGGCGGCAGTGTGGGAATATAACCGGGGTTTAAAACCGTCTCCTAGATCCTTACCGTGTCTGTGGGAGGAGAGCAGAGGGGTGAGGACTAGGCTTCACCATTCTCGCCTATTTTAATTGACTTTAGAAATCTACGGACTTGGTTTGCTGCGCATTGACACAAGCTTCGTTTTAAACTAACCCAGTTGTACTGAAGCATGTTATTTTTTTGAAGTGTCATGTGATTCGATTTGTGTGAAATTCGCCTGCAATTAAAACAATCCCGTGCGCCCCCTCCTGCACGGAGCTGAAGCGCCACGGTGCTGATCACACGCGTTACCGGAGCCGCGTCGCGCAGCTCGGGTGTGTCACTCCAGTGTGGAGGAAATAAAGAGATCCGCCGAATTGCAATTAACAGAACTGAAGAGGGACGTGCAGCGCCCGGTCCGAGAGAGCATGGCAGCAGCGCCGACTCAACAAGGACTGCTCACTGCAGAGCAGACCAAAGGTACGCGAGAGAACCTGAACCAGCAGCAGCAGCATTATTATTATTATTATTATTATTATTATGATGATGATGATGATGATGATGATGTCGGGGGTCTTGTTTAGTGTCAGGGCAAAAGGTTTGAAACCTTTGGAATGCAGAGTGTGAGTGAGTCTGTGTCTCAGTGTGTGTCAGTGTGTGTGTGTGTGTGTCTCAGTGTTTGTGTGTCTCAGTGTGTGTGTCTGTCTGTGTTTGTGTGTCTCAGTGTGTGTGTGTGTGTCTCAGTGTGTGTGTGTGTGTGTGTGTGTGTGTGTGTGTCTCAGTGTTTGTGTGTCTCTGTGTGTGTGTGTGTGTCTCAGTGTTTGTGTGTCTCGGTGTGTGTGTGTGTCTCTGTGTTTGTGTGTCTCAGTGTGTGTGTGTGTCTCAGTGTTTGTGTGTCTCAGTGTGTGTGTGTGTCTCAGTGTTTGTGTGTCTCAGTGTGTGTGTGTGTCTCAGTGTGTGTGTGTGTGTGTCTCAGTGTGTGTGTGTGTGTGTGTCTCAGTGTGTGTGTGTCTCAGTGTGTGTGTGTCTCAGTGTGTGTGTGTGTCTCAGTGTTTGTGTGCCTCAGTGTGTGTGTCTCAGTGTTTGTGTGCCTCAGTGTGTGTGTGTGTGTCTCAGTGTGTGTGTGTGTGTGTCAGTGTTTGTGTGTCTGTGTTTGTGTGTGTGTGTCTCTCAGTGTGTGTGTCTGTGTCTCAGTGTGTGTGTCTCAGTGTCTGTGTCTCAGTGTGTCTGTCTCAGTGTGTGTGTCTCAGTGTGTGTGTGTCTCAGTGTGTGTGTGTGTGTGTCAGTGTTTGTGTGTCTGTGTTTGTGTGTGTGTGTCTCTCAGTGTGTGTGTCTGTGTCTCAGTGTCTGTGTCTCAGTGTCTGTGTCTCAGTGTCTGTGTCTCAGTGTGTGAGAGAGAGAGAGAGAGTGCTTAACAAGGCATCTCCGGCAGCATTGTAAAGTCCTTGGGTGCGTTCACAACACGCAGACTTTCGTCATTCTTCGCAGAATCGGAGTAAGTAGCCAATGAATTTTCAGAATCTTTGCAGAATCTGCGCAGACTTAGCAAAGTCTGCCTCTCGTGAACGCAGCTATTGTCTTTTCTGCCAGTGGTTTGAACACACAGAGAGGAGTAAGGACCTGCAGGTGACTCCTTCACAGCCCAGCCTGTCAGTCACAGACATCACCCCGCAGACCAGCCTCGATGATGTTTTAACACGAGTGTTGTACACGGGAGAGCGCGGGTTTCTATCTGCAGACCCTTCCCAGAACACACTGCTGCATTTCCCCCGAACAAAACATCGTTTTTTATTTAAGATTACAAAACATTGAAACAAGCGAAAAAATGAAAATCGTTAAATGTTTATTTAATGATAAAGAATTCTACCTTTTTTAGAAGGTATTTTTTCAACAATATAATTTTTTTCTTTTTTAAATAAATTGTTAGCTTAGGTACCATGGGGTAAACTAAAGTTTTTTTAATTTATTATTATTATTATTATTATTATTATTATTATTATTATTAT
>CM060278.1:4315072-4320072 GCA_030684275.1 Acipenser oxyrinchus oxyrinchus | reverse complement strand
CTGTCAGGTGATGGCTGTGTCAGTGTGTGTCCTACCTGAAACCTGTTTTGCATTTCATTTTGGCTGCTGAGGAAGATGAGACTGGGATGAATCTGGAGAGCAGGAAGAGGGCTTCGCTGGCACAGCCAGACACACTGGAACTGAATCCGCTGAAGAAGGAGGAGCAAATAAAGGAGCGGCACCAGCTAAAAAAAACAAGAGAACCTGGGGCAGCGTTTTCAAATCAAGCACGCCAGGAGCTACTGCTACCTCTGTAGTTTGTGAAACAATATACCTGGAAGTAAATCACACACTTACACCCCTGGCTGACAGTGAATCAGATCCACTGATCTGGTGGAAAGCTGAACAGATAAACTTACCTGGACTGATCAAACTTGCAAAGCAGTATCTGTGCATACCAGCAACACGTTCTCATCGGAGAGAGTTCCCAGTACCTGTGCTAACATTGTTACTTGTGAACGTACAGAACTAAAACCTGATGCAGTCGACAGTCTTGTGTTTTTGGCAAGAAACCTGTAAAAAGCAGGGCAGGGCTGTGTGAGTCAGGACTAACTGGAGAAGGGACGGAGGCATTACTTCATTGAAAAAAAAAAAAAACTGGGGTTTTCAATTGTTCTGCAGGTTTGGGTTTTCAACTGGGGGGGTGTGTGTCTCTGTGTGTGTGTGTCTCTCTCTCTCTCTGTGTGTCTCTCTGTGTGCAAGTCTGTGTGTGTGTGTCTCTCGCCCTCTCTCTGTGAATCTGTGTGCGTTTCTCTGTGTGTGCAAGTCTGTGTCTCTTGCTCGTGTGTGTCTCTCACTGTGTGTGTGTCTCTCTGTGTGCGTCTGTCTCTCTGTGTACGAGTCTGTGTGTGTCTCTTGCTCTTTCACTGTGTGTGTCTCTGTGTCTGTCTCTCTCTGTGTACGAGTCTGTGTGTATCGCTCTCTCGCTGTGTGTGTGTCTCTCTTGCTCTCACTGTGTGTGTGTCTCTCTCTCGCTGTGTGTGTGTGTCTCTCTTGCTCTCACTGTGTGTGTGTCTCTCTCTCGCTGTGTGTGTGTGTCTCTCTTGCTCTCACTGTGTGTGTGTCTCTCTCTCGCTGTGTGTGTGTGTCTCTCTTGCTCTCACTGTGTGTGTGTCTCTCTCTCGCTGTGTGTGTGTGTCTCTCTTGCTCTCACTGTGTGTGTGTCTCTCTCTCGCTGTGTGTGTGTCTCTCTTGTTCTCTCACTGTGTGTGTGTGTCTCTCTCTTGCTCTCTCACTGTGTGTGTGTGTGTGTGTCTCTCTCTCTCTCTTGCTCTCTCACTGTGTGTGTTATTGACAGGCTTCTTTATTTGTGTTTGTTTTTAGGCGTCCTGAAATTTGCCCGGCTCGTGAAGGTGTATGAGACTCAGGACCCCGAGATTGCTGCCATGTCACTCAAACTGAAATCCCTGTTCCTGCCGCCCATGACAGCCCCTCCCCTTGGGGGAGGAGTCCCATCGTCCTAGGGACAGAGGGACGAGTCCTCACAGCAGTCCTGTCTCCAGCGCGGTGCCTGTCTCCCCCTCCGGTCCTGATGCTGTCACTCCTCTCGCTCTCCGCAGCGGCCCTGACATTTCCATTGTTTAAATTTCCATTCATTGCTCTGTTTTGTATTAAACTGAATGAATCTGTCTTGCTGTCTGTTTCCCAGGAATGTTTATGAGAGTTCAGAGTGTTCTTGGAGAGGTCAAATTATAAAGTGTTTTTTTTTTCTCCAGCCCATGTGAGGCTCCTGTACTCTCCACGCGCCAGTTTTGAAACACACACACTGTCACAAACCAGTGCTGTGATCGACACGCACGCTGTCACAAACCAGTGCTGTGATCGACACACGCGCTGTCACAAACCAGTGCTGTGATCGACACACACGCTGTCACAAACCAGTGCTGTGATCGACACACACGCTGTCACAAACCAGTGCTGTGATCGACACACGCGCTGTCACAAACCAGTGCTGTGATCGACACACGCGCTGTCACAAACCAGTGCTGTGATCGACACACACGCTGTCACAAACCAGTGCTGTGATCGACACACACGCTGTCACAAACCAGTGCTGTGATCGACACACGCGCTGTCACAAACCAGTGCTGTGATCGACACACACGCTGTCACAAACCAGTGCTGTGATCGACACACACGCTGTCACAAACCAGTGCTGTGATCGACACACACGCTGTCACAAACCAGTGCTGTGCTCGACACACGCTGTCACAAACCAGTGTTGTGATCGAGTCACACGCTGTCACAAACCAGTGCTGTGATCGACACACACGCTGTCACAAACCAGTGCTGTGATCGAGTCACACGCTGTCACAAACCAGTGCTGTGATCGACACACGCGCTGTCACAAACCAGTGCTGTGATCGACACACACGCTGTCACAAACCAGTGCTGTGATCGACACACACGCTGTTACAAACCAGTGCTGTGATCGACACACACGCTGTCACAAACCAGTGTTGTGATCGACACACGCGCTGTCACAAACCAGTGCTGTGATCGAGTCACACGCTGTCACAAACCAGTGCTGTGATCGAGTCACAAACATTTGAGTCACGGTGGTAAGACTCGAATCGAGTTGAGTCACGGGGGTAAGATGAGTCGAGTTGGGTCACGGGGGTAAGACTCGAGTCGAGTTGAGTCACAGGGGTAAGATGAGTCGAGTTGAGACATGGGGGTAAGACTCGAATCGAGTTGAGACACGGGGGTAAGACTTGAGTTGAGTTGAGACACGGGCAGGTGGGATAAGACTTGAGTCTTTGACATGCCAAGCGCGAGTCAATTCAAGTCATTCTGACAGTTCGAGACAGTTTGATTTCATCAGATTCGTTTTACAGGAGATCTACTAGTAACAACAACAAAAAAAACATTTCAATTACAATTACAGAATTGAGATGCACAGTAATGTGCTCATACTTGCTCCACTGATGCTCACCATTCAAGGTCCACGGTTTCTGTCTTGTGTTTCGTATCCATTTCACTGAATTCACGATTCCTTTATAAGCAGGTTTTGTTATTGACCATACAGAGGCCCTTTTACCTGTGCTCAGTTGGGTTGGATGTACAGTAATGGAAACCACAAAACAAAAGGATGCATTGAAGCATTTCTTTACAGTTTCACTGATGGCAGCCTGAGTGTTTTTCACCTTTCTCAACAGTGAAACTCCCTGATCGTTTCTTCAGATACCTTAACCATATGAAAGGAAATGTGGCATTGAATTTGATATTTGATACAGAGATCTTGCTTCTAAGCTTAAAACAGCAGCTACAAAGGAAAACAGTCCAAGTAATGCAACTGAGATGAAATCAGAGTTTTAAAACCATTGCATCCTCACACATATATGATCCAGCTCAAAATCAATAAACCATTGCATCCTCGCACATATGATCCAGCTCAAAATCAATAAACCATTGCATCCTCGCACATATGATCCAGCTCAAAATCAATAAACTCAACCGAATCTGTTTAATATTACAGAAAGACGTGTATCTTGAAAGGCTATGAGTTTAGCAGAATAACGCGTGTTACAAAATAAGTCATTTTCATTATTTCCAGATAAAAAAAAAGGGTTTGTTCACCTAATGCGCTTAAAAACAGCGAAAATATTTCACACACAACACATCGCAGCATAAACATTTAACCAATGTAGTTAAAAAGCGCAACCGTACAGTAATACCAAGAGCTCAATTGTATTTCGAATAACCCTACTGATGTAAAAGGCTTATATTGCAGCTGCTGTTTCATAAACACGAACACTTTTTTTTCGGGGTAATAATTGATCTGTTCACCCACTGTGACAAAATCCACAGACCGCTTCTTT
The DNA here is from genome assembly GCA_030684275.1 of Acipenser oxyrinchus oxyrinchus. Taxonomy (NCBI): domain Eukaryota; kingdom Metazoa; phylum Chordata; class Actinopteri; order Acipenseriformes; family Acipenseridae; genus Acipenser; species Acipenser oxyrinchus. The sequence continues at coordinate 4,316,251 of CM060278.1, read as the reverse complement.
AAAATTCATTGAAAACAATCGAGTTCTGTCCTCAGCCTCCTTGCGTCTGGCAATGTTGATTGTGCCGATTCCTAAAATCATGTGGTCTGGTTTGCCTTTTTTTGTTTTTATGAATGTATTCTTTTAAAAAGGCAACGTTTTTAACCAAAATAACTTTAAAACATCTATCCAGGATGCAAAGCAATGAATCAAACACGTCTTGCGCTGATTAACTCGATTCAGCTTCCCTGATCTGATCCGCACCGTGTGAATGTAAACTCGCTCAACGCTTACACCAGCTCCACAGAGCTGTGTGTTCATTTCTCGAACTGCGTTATTATAAACATTCATGTACAAAACATTGCTTTGTTAAGTTAATAAGCTTGTACACGAGTTTGGATTTTTTTTAAAAACAACGTACACGTTTAGCAAAATGTGGCTTTTAGTCAGTTTTTTTTTCTAAAAGTTATTTGTTTTTAACATAGTATAACGTTCTATCAATATACTTTAAACTAGACAACAAGCACTAAACCCCTATTTTTCTACCGCATTTAAGTTTTAAGCTTCTGTAAATAACACAAACAAAGACCAAAACCGATTTCGGTTACTTCAGAGCCAGTTTATTTTAGTTTTTCGTTTCTCGGTGCTGGCAGGATGCTATTTATTTTAGTTTTGGTTTCTCGGTGCTGGCAGGATGCTATTTATTTTAGTTTTCGTTTCTCGGTGCTGGCAGGATGCTGTTTGAAGGGCTTGAAGGGCTGCGGTTATTCAAAACGAAACTGATCGTGTCATTTATCGAGTCGAGTCGAGTCTTTTGGGCCGGGACACGAGCCGAGTCGAGTCTTTTGAGCAGACACACGAGTAGCCGAGTCACCGAAAATTGCGACTCGAGTCTGACTTGAGCCATTACAACTCTATCACAAAAATTCACACTGTTACAAACACGCACACTGTTACACACACACACTATCACTCACACTATCACAAACACTCACACTGTCACAAACACTCACACTATCACAAACACTCACACTGTCACAAACACACTATCACAAACACACTGTCACAAACACACACACACACTGTCACAAACACACACACTATCACAAACACACTACACACACACACACACACACACTATCACAACACACACTGTCACAGACACACACACATCACAGTCACAAACACACACACTATCAC
>CM060278.1:4265477-4287977 GCA_030684275.1 Acipenser oxyrinchus oxyrinchus | reverse complement strand
CTCTCGTTAGAGCTGAGGAGGGACTGGGAGGGAGGGAGGGATGGAGGCAGTGTGCCTCTCGTAGTTAGAGCTGAGGAGGGACTGGGAGGGAGGGAGGGAGGGAGGCAGTGTGCCTCTAGTGGTTAGAGCTGAGGAGGGATTGGGAGGGATGGAGGCAGTGTGTCTCTAGTGGTTAGAGCTGAGGAGGGAGGGAGGCTGGCTCTTGGGGTTGTAGCTGAGGAGGGACTGTGAAGGAGGGAGATTTCATTCCTATCTCCTCTCCTCTCCTCTCCTCTCCTCTCCTCTCCTCTCTGCAGGGTAGAGATTGCTCACCTGGTTCTGTACCACCTCAGTCTTTGCTGCAAGAAGAAATATTTTGATTTCGACCGAGAGATCCTCTCCTTCGTCAACGAAAACTGGGATTCACTGATGCTGGGATCTGTGCGTACCGACGTGTGTGTGTCTATGTGTCTCTGTGCCTGTGTCTGTGTGTGTGTCTGTGTGTCTGTGTCTGTGTGTGTGTCTGTGTGTCTCTGTGCCTGTGTCTGTGTGTGTGTCTGTGTGTCTCTGTGCCTGTGTCTGTGTGTGTGTCTGTGTGTCTGTGTCTGTGTGTGTGTATGTCTGTCTCATAGCCTTCATAACTTTGAGATTCCATACTCTCTCTTATCTCTATATATATATATATAAATCAAAAATAAATAATACAGTGGCTACAAGTAATGCATTTCCTCTCCTCCCAAGCTGTGCTCCTCATGCCGTGTCGCTGTGTGCCCCTTTGGTTGTGGCAGGCGGCTACATATTGGGCAGCCAGGGGGGCTGTGTGTCCCTCCCACAGGGGGGCTGTGTGTCCCTCCCCAGGAGCACAGACAGGGGCTGTGTGTCCCTCCCCAGGGGGCTGTGTGTCCCTCCCCAGGAGCACAGACAGGGGGCTGTGTGTCCCTCCCCAGGAGCACAGACAGGGGGCTGTGTGTCCCTCCCCAGGAGCACAGACGGGGGCTGTGTGTCCCTCCCCAGGAGCACAGACAGGGGAGCTGTGTGTCCCTCCCCAGGAGCACAGACAGGGGGCTGTGTGTCCCTCCCCAGGAGCACAGACAGGGGGCTGTGTGTCCCTCCCCCAGCGGGGCTGTGTGTCCCTCCCCCAGGAGTACAGCCAGTTTTTCTGGGTCTGCCATGTTTAGACAAAGTGGATGGGCATTTAATATTTTATTAAAGAATACTTCCCTTGTTTGGTTGTATTTCTCACAGTGTAGGAGAAAGTGCGTCTCTCCCTCTCCTGTCTCACAGTGTCCACAGAGCCTGTTCTCTCTGGACAGCGAGGTCTGCCTGTGTCGGCCTTTTTCTATGGCCAGGTTGTGGTCACTGAGCCTGTCCTTGGTCAGGATCTGTCTCTGCTTTGTGTCTTGGACAGTGGAGAGATACTCTGCGAGTTTCTTTTTAGGGCCCGATAGCAATCCAGTTTATTTGGGGATTTTGTTTCTATGTCCCAATGTTTCAGATAGGTTTTTGGCTTGTTTTATAATGTGGTTGACTCTGATTGAGGGCTGGTAAGCAGTGCTGACCTGAAGCTGGTTTGTGTGTTAGCATCAGTGGGGGTCAGTGCAGTGAGCTTCAAGGCCAGCAGACTTAGGGGACTCTTTTCAGGGCTGAGCTCTTGGGTTTGGAGGGCCTTATATTGACTCACTTTTCTTAAGGTGCATCCAAAATTGGAGAACTCTTTTCTTAATATTTCCAAGTGTCGGGCAGTGTCCTAATTGTGCCCTGCATGCGTGATTTGGCGTTTTTCTTTGCATGTGTAGTATGTTTTTGTAGAGTTCAGCATGCAGGGTTTCGATTGGGTGTTTGTCCCATTTTGTGTAACCCTGTTGACTGAGTGAACCCCTCACCTCACTACCACACAGCACAATGGGCTGGATGACTCTGTCAATTCATTTTAGCCATATTTTGACAGGTATATTAATTTTATAGAATCTTCTTTTGATGGCATAAGAAGCTCTTCTGGCTTTTTCCTTTAGTGCATTTCCTGCCAGGTTAAAGCTCCCTGACCCGTTGATAGTCAGGCCCAGGTCAGTGTACTTCCAGCATCATTGCTAACTCATTGATGGAAATATTGAACAGTGTTGGGCTCAGACTGCAGCCCTGTCTCACCCCCCGCCCCTGTGTGAAGAATTCTGTTCTTCTGTTGCCAATTATGACTGCGCACTTGTTTTCTGTGTACATTGCTTTTATTTTATCATAGACTTTACCCCCTACACCACTTTGAAGAATTCTATAATATAAACCCTCATGCCAAATCGAATCAAATGCTTTTTTAAAGTCGATTAGGGTGTGTAGGGTGTAAATATGGTCAGAGGTGCGGTGATTTGGTAGGAGGCCAATCTTACTCAGGACATTGTGTTCGGTAAGGAAGGCTATTATGCGGGCATTGATTATACCACAGAATGCCTTCCCCAGGTTACTGCTCACACAGATGCCTCGGTAGTTGTTGGGGTCGAATTTGTCTCCACTCTTGTGAATTGAGGATATAAGCCCTTGGTTCCAGATGTCAGGGAAGTAACCAGGACTTACTACCATATTGAATAATTCAAGCATCTCTCTCTCTCTCTCTCTCTCTCTCTCTCTCTCGCTGTCTCTCAGCTGGCAGACACCCCAAAACCAGAGCGCTGTGAGCACCTCCTCTCCGCCCTCAACTCCCACAGAGACAGGTGAGCCCCTAACCCTAACCCTCTCCACCCTCAACTCCCAGAGAGACAGGTGAGCCCCTAACCCTAACCCTAACCCTCTCCACCCTCAACTCCCAGAGAGACAGGTGAGCTCCTAACCCTAACCCTAACCCTCTCCACCCTCAACTCCCAGAGAGACAGGTGAGCCCCTAACCCTAACCCTCTCCACCCTCAACTCCCAGAGAGACAGGTGAGCCCCTAACCCTAACCCTCTCCACCCTCAACTCCCAGAGAGACAGGTGAGCCCCTAACCCTAACCCTAACCCTCTCCACCCTCAACTCCCAGAGAGACAGGTGAGCCCCTAACCCTAACCCTAACCCTCTCCACCCTCAACTCCCAGAGAGACAGGTGACCCCTAACCCTAACCCTAACCCTCTCCACCCTCAACTCCCAGAGAGACAGGTGAGCTCCTAACCATAACCCTAACCCTCTCCACCCTCAACTCCCAGAGAGACAGGTGAGCTCCTAACCCTAACCCTCTCCACCCTCAACTCCCAGAGAGACAGGTGAGCTCCTAACCCTAACCCTCTCCACCCTCAACTCCCAGAGAGACAGGTGAGCCCCTAACCCTAACCCTAACCCTCTCCACCCTCAACTCCCAGAGAGACAGGTGAGCCCCTAACCCTAACCCTCTCCACCCTCAACTCCCAGAGAGACAGGTGAGCTCCTAACCCTAACCCTCTCCACCCTCAACTCCCAGAGAGACAGGTGAGCTCCTAACCCTAACCCTAACCCTCTCCACCCTCAACTCCCAGAGAGACAGGTGAGCCCCTAACCCTAACCCTAACCCTCTCCACCCTCAACTCCCAGAGAGACAGGTGAGCTCCTAACCCTAACCCTCTCCACCCTCAACTCCCAGAGAGACAGGTGAGCTCCTAACCCTAACCCTAACCCTCTCCACCCTCAACTCCCAGAGAGACAGGTGAGCCCCTAACCCTAACCCTCTCCACCCTCAACTCCCAGAGAGACAGGTGAGCCCCTAACCCTCTCCACCCTCAACTCCCAGAGAGACAGGTGAGCCCCTAACCCTCTCCACCCTCAACTCCCAGAGAGTCAGGTGAGCCCCTAACCCTAACCCTAACCCTCTCCACCCTCAACTCCCAGAGAGACAGGTGAGCTCCTAACCCTAACCCTAACCCTCTCCACCCTCAACTCCCAGAGAGACAGGTGAACCCCTAACCCTAACCCTCTCCACCCTCAACTCCCAGAGAGACAGGTGAGCTCCTAACCCTAACCCTCTCCACCCTCAACTCCCAGAGAGACAGGTGAGCTCCTAACCCTAACCCTAACCCTCTCCACCCTCAACTCCCAGAGAGACAGGTGAACCCTAACCCTAACCCTCTCCACCCTCAACTCCCAGAGAGACAGGTGAGCCCCTAACCCTAACCCTAACCCTCTCCTCTATCCCTGTATAACTCCTTGTGTAGGACCCTGTTCACTCGCTCCTCTATCCCTGTATAACTCCTTGTGTAGGACCCTGTTCACTCGCTCCTCTATCCCTGTATAACTCCTTGTGTAGGACCCTGTTCACTCGCTCCTCTATCCCTGTATAACTCCTTGTGTGGGACCCTGTTCACTCGCTCCTCTATCCCTGTATAACTCCTTGTGTAGGACCCTGTTCACTCGCTCCTCTATCCCTGTATAACTCCTTGTGTAGGACCCTGTTCACTCGCTCCTCTATCCCTGTATAACTCCTTGTGTGGGACCCTGTTCACTCGCTCCTCTATCCCTGTATAACTCCTTGTGTAGGACCCTGTTCACTCGCTCCTCTATCCCTGTATAACTCCTTGTGTGGGACCCTGTTCACTCGCTCCTCTATCCCTGTATAACTCCTTGTGTGGGACCCTGTTCACTCGCTCCTCTATCCCTGTATAACTCCTTGTGTGGGACCCTGTTCACTCGCTCCTCTATCCCTGTATAACTCCTTGTGTAGGACCCTGTTCACTCGCTCCTCTATCCCTGTATAACTCCTTGTGTGGGACCCTGTTCACTCGCTCCTCTATCCCTGTATAACTCCTTGTGTGGGACCCTGTTCACTCGCTCCTCTATCCCTGTATAACTCCTTGTGTGGGACCCTGTTCACTCGCTCCTCTATCCCTGTATAACTCCTTGTGTAGGACCCTGTTCACTCGCTCCTCTATCCCTGTATAACTCCTTGTGTGGGACCCTGTTCACTCGCTCCTCTATCCCTGTATAACTCCTTGTGTGGGACCCTGTTCACTCGCTCCTCTATCCCTGTATAACTCCTTGTGTGGGACCCTGTTCACTCGCTCCTCTATCCCTGTATAACTCCTTGTGTAGGACCCTGTTCACTCGCTCCTCTATCCCTGTATAACTCCTTGTGTAGGACCCTGTTCACTCGCTCCTCTATCCCTGTATAACTCCTTGTGTGGGACCCTGTTCACTCGCTCCTCTATCCCTGTATAACTCCTTGTGTGGGACCCTGTTCACTCGCTCCTCTATCCCTGTATAACTCCTTGTGTAGGACCCTGTTCACTCGCTCCTCTATCCCTGTATAACTCCTTGTGTAGGACCCTGTTCACTCGCTCCTCTATCCCTGTATAACTCCTTGTGTGGGACCCTGTTCACTCGCTCCTCTATCCCTGTATAACTCCTTGTGTAGGACCCTGTTCACTCGCTCCTCTATCCCTGTATAACTCCTTGTGTAGGACCCTGTTCACTCGCTCCTCTATCCCTGTATAACTCCTTGTGTAGGACCCTGTTCACTCGCTCCTCTATCCCTGTATAACTCCTTGTGTAGGACCCTGTTCACTCGCTCCTCTATCCCTGTATAACTCCTTGTGTAGGACCCTGTTCACTCGCTCCTCTATCCCTGTATAACTCCTTGTGTGGGACCCTGTTCACTCGCTCCTCTATCCCTGTATAACTCCTTGTGTGGGACCCTGTTCACTCGCTCCTCTATCCCTGTATAACTCCTTGTGTAGGACCCTGTTCACTCGCTCCTCTATCCCTGTATAACTCCTTGTGTAGGACCCTGTTCACTCGCTCCTCTATCCCTGTATAACTCCTTGTGTAGGACCCTGTTCACTCGCTCCTCTATCCCTGTATAACTCCTTGTGTGGGACCCTGTTCACTCGCTCCTCTATCCCTGTATAACTCCTTGTGTAGGACCCTGTTCACTCGCTCCTCTATCCCTGTATAACTCCTTGTGTAGGACCCTGTTCACTCGCTCCTCTATCCCTGTATAACTCCTTGTGTAGGACCCTGTTCACTCGCTCCTCTATCCCTGTATAACTCCTTGTGTAGGACCCTGTTCACTCGCTCCTCTATCCCTGTATAACTCCTTGTGTAGGACCCTGTTCACTCGCTCCTCTATCCCTGTATAACTCCTTGTGTAGGACCCTGTTCACTCGCTCCTCTATCCCTGTATAACTCCTTGTGTAGGACCCTGTTCACTCGCTCCTCTATCCCTGTATAACTCCTTGTGTAGGACCCTGTTCACTCGCTCCTCTATCCCTGTATAACTCCTTGTGTAGGACCCTGTTCACTCGCTCCTCTATCCCTGTATAACTCCTTGTGTAGGACCCTGTTCACTCGCTCCTCTATCCCTGTATAACTCCTTGTGTAGGACCCTGTTCACTCGCTCCTCTATCCCTGTATAACTCCTTGTGTAGGACCCTGTTCACTCGCTCCTCTATCCCTGTATAACTCCTTGTGTAGGACCCTGTTCACTCGCTCCTCTATCCCTGTATAACTCCTTGTGTAGGACCCTGTTCACTCGCTCCTCTATCCCTGTATAACTCCTTGTGTAGGACCCTGTTCACTCGCTCCTCTATCCTTGTATAACTCCTTGTTTTTGACCCTGTATTTTCCTGCAGGTTTGTTTCTGGTAAAGAGATCAAGAAGAAGAAGTGTCTGTTTGGGCTGCAGCTCCGAGCTCCGTCCCCACTGACCTCCTGACCTCACGCCTGTGACCCTCTGACCCCCTGTGTGATGTCACAGGGGTGGGGCTTCCCATCCCAGAAGGAGGTGAGACAAAATAACTCGATTCCTAAATCTGTGCTGCGTCTTCATCACAGTGTCTCTCTGTCCCCCTCATCACAGTGTGTCTCTCTGTCCCCCTCATCACAGTGTGTCTCTCTGTCCCCTCATCACAGTGTGTCTCTCTGTCCCCCTCATCACAGTGTGTCTCTCTGTCCCCTCATCACAGTGTGTCTCTCTGTCCCCCTCATCACAGTGTGTCTCTCTGTCCCCTCATCACAGTGTGTCTCTCTGTCCCCCTCATCACAGTGTGTCTCTCTGTCCCCTCATCACAGTGTGTCTCTCTGTCCCCTCATCACAGTGTGTCTCTCTGTCCCCTCATCACAGTGTGTCTCTCTGTCCCCTCATCACAGTGTGTCTCTCTGCTCCCCTCATCACAGTGTGTCTCTCTGCCCCCTCATCACAGTGTGTCTCTCTGTCCCCTCATCACAGTGTGTCTCTCTGTCCCCTCATCACAGTGTGTCTCTCTGTCCCCTCATCACAGTGTGTCTCTCTGTCCCCCTCATCACAGTGTGTCTCTCTGTCCCCTCATCACAGTGTGTCTCTCTGCTCCCCTCATCACAGTGTGTCTCTCTGCCCCCTCATCACAGTGTGTCTCTCTGTCCCCTCATCACAGTGTGTCTCTCTGCTCCCTCATCACAGTGTGTCTCTCTGTCCCCTCATCACAGTGTGTCTCTCTGCTCCCCCTCATCACAGTGTGTCTCTCTGCTCCCCTCATCACAGTGTGTCTCTCTGTCCCCTCATCACAGTGTGTCTCTCTGCCCCCTCATCACAGTGTGTCTCTCTGCTCCCCTCATCACAGTGTGTCTCTCTGCTCCCTCATCACAGTGTGTCTCTCTGCTCCCCTCATCACAGTGTGTCTCTCTGTCCCCTCATCACAGTGTGTCTCTCTGTCCCCTCATCACAGTGTGTCTCTCTGTCCCCTCATCACAGTGTGTCTCTCTGTCCCCTCATCACAGTGTGTCTCTCTGTCCCCTCATCACAGTGTGTCTCTCTGTTCCCCTCATCACAGTGTGTCTCTCTGCTCCCCCTCATCACAGTGTGTCTCTCTGTCCCCTCATCACAGTGTGTCTCTCTGCTCCCCTCATCACAGTGTGTCTCTCTGCTCCCCTCATCACAGTGTGTCTCTCTGTCCCCTCATCACAGTGTGTCTCTCTGCTCCCCTCATCACAGTGTGTCTCTCTGTCCCCTCATCACAGTGTGTCTCTCTGCTCCCCTCATCACAGTGTGTCTCTCTGCTCCCCTCATCACAGTGTGTCTCTCTGTCCCCTCATCACAGTGTGTCTCTCTGTCCCCTCATCACAGTGTGTCTCTCTGTCCCCTCATCACAGTGTGTCTCTCTGCCCTCTCATCACAGTGTGTCTCTCTGTCCCCCTCATCACAGTGTGTCTCTCTGTCCCCTCATCACAGTGTGTCTCTCTGCCCCCTCATCACAGTGTGTCTCTCTGTCCCCTCATCACAGTGTGTCTCTCTGTCCCCCTCATCACAGTGTCCTCTCTGTCCCCTCATCACAGTGTGTCTCTCTGTCCCCTCATCACAGTGTGTCTCTCTGTCCCCTCATCACAGTGTGTCTCTCTGTCCCCTCATCACAGTGTGTCTCTCTGTCCCCTCATCACAGTGTGTCTCTCTGTCCCCTCATCACAGTGTGTCTCTCTGTCCCCTCATCACAGTGTGTCTCTCTGTCCCCTCATCACAGTGTGTCTCTCTGTCCCCTCATCACAGTGTGTCTCTCTGTCCCCTCATCACAGTGTGTCTCTCTGTCCCCTCATCACAGTGTGTCTCTCTGTCCCCTCATCACAGTGTGTCTCTCTGTCCCCTCATCACAGTGTGTCTCTCTGTCCCCTCATCACAGTGTGTCTCTCTGTCCCCTCATCACAGTGTGTCTCTCTGTCCCCTCATCACAGTGTGTCTCTCTGTCCCCTCATCACAGTGTGTCTCTCTGTCCCCTCATCACAGTGTGTCTCTCTGTCCCCTCATCACAGTGTGTCTCTCTGTCCCCTCATCACAGTGTGTCTCTCTGTCCCCTCATCACAGTGTGTCTCTCTGTCCCCTCATCACAGTGTGTCTCTCTGCCCCTCATCACAGTGTGTCTCTCTGTCCCCTCATCACAGTGTGTCTCTCTGTCCCCTCATCACAGTGTGTCTCTCTGTCCCCTCATCACAGTGTGTCTCTCTGCCCCTCATCACAGTGTGTCTCTCTGTCCCCTCATCACAGTGTGTCTCTCTGTCCCCTCATCACAGTGTGTCTCTCTGCCCCTCATCACAGTGTGTCTCTCTGCCCCTCATCACAGTGTGTCTCTCTGTCCCCTCATCACAGTGTGTCTCTCTGTCCCCTCATCACAGTGTGTCTCTCTGTCCCCTCATCACAGTGTGTCTCTCTGTCCCCTCATCACAGTGTGTCTCTCTGTCCCCTCATCACAGTGTGTCTCTCTGTCCCCTCATCACAGTGTGTCTCTCTGCCCCTCATCACAGTGTGTCTCTCTGTCCCCTCATCACAGTGTGTCTCTCTGCTCCCCTCATCACAGTGTGTCTCTCTGTCCCCTCATCACAGTGTGTCTCTCTGCCCCTCATCACAGTGTGTCTCTCTGTCCCCTCATCACAGTGTGTCTCTCTGCCCCTCATCACAGTGTGTCTCTCTGCCCCCCTCATCACAGTGTGTCTCTCTGTCCCCTCATCACAGTGTGTCTCTCTGCTCCCCTCATCACAGTGTCTCTCTCTGTCCCCTCATCACAGTGTGTCTCTCTGTCCCCCTCATCACAGTGTGTCTCTCTGTCCCCCTCATCACAGTGTGTCTCTCTGTCCCCCTCATCACAGTGTGTCTCTCTGTCCCCTCATCACAGTGTGTCTCTCTGCCCCCTCATCACAGTGTGTCTCTCTGTCCCCCTCATCACAGTGTGTCTCTCTGCTCCCCTCATCACAGTGTGTCTCTCTGTCCCCCTCATCACAGTGTGTCTCTCTGTCCCCTCATCACAGTGTGTCTCTCTCTGTCGCCCCTCCCCTCAGCCCCCTGGTGGAGCACCCACTGGGGCAGGCCAGGGACCGGGGCTCCGAACCCGAGTCTAGAACCCTCGAACTCCGGAACCGAAAAGCCAGGCGAGCGTTGACCCGGGCCGTGAACCAGGTCAGTGATCTAGAACAGGGGGGTTGCTGGGATCTAGATCAGGGAGCGAGATATGTGTTCTACAACAGGGATCTAGAACAGGGAATGTATTTGATATGGTTTTCTTATGAATGTGTTACATCTCAATGTATAACCCAGTGGTGCTCAGCAGGGGGGCAGCGCCCCCTGGAGGGCGTGGTCAGGGTTTCAATACAGCCATTATAGCAATACAAAGAACTTTATAAATAACATCCCACACAAGTCTAAAGGTGAATTGACTAACTCACTAAAGTTTGGTAGCTTTGTTTTTTGACCTATGCTACCGGTACATATTTAGTCTGGGAATCGGCGCTTAGTAAATCAGAGACCCAATGAGGGAGATTGTGTGTTTACAAATCAGTGACAGTTCAGCTCCCCGCAGTATTGCATCCTTGTTCAGTACAAAACGAATCTGTTTGTGGTGCATGAAAAGCGACACAAGCAGCTGCATCATCGTCCAAAAACCAAGTCCAGAAATATGAAGCGAGTTGCAAACTGGATTTCCCTTTGCTGGCGCTGCAGAGGAGCCTCGTCCTCAGCATGTCTCTGTGACAGCCTGTGTGTTAACGTGCAGCTGGAGAAACGTGTGCTTTTAGAAGTTTGTAGTGAGTTCAGTAATATTTTCTGAAGAGTAACAAGTTCATAAAAATCTAAAGAAACAGCGAAGTTAACAGGAAGAGCCATTTTACAAACTACCAGGCAGGTGTGCTTTGATGTTTGAACACTGGGATGAATCATGGGGCTCTATGGAAGGGCTGACACAGGTTAAGATCAACTGGGACTTTGGCAAATACTTCATTGTGATTGGCTGATTTCTGATAGGGTGAGAACCCCTGGTGTAACTCATTCTAACGTATTCCTTAACTCCAGCCCCCACTCTGCACTGATTCGCTGTTCTGTTTGTCCCTCAGGACGCCGTGCCCAATCCTGTGAGCCCGAGTCAGTGTTACCAGGGTTACGGGGGCGGGGGCAGTTTATACAACTTGTGGAAGCCGGAGGAGCGTTGGGGTCAAGGGTGAGCTGACCAGGATTGACCACTGGGGGATGGGCAACAATAGAGGTGATAGACACACAGTGTACAGTGATAGACACACAGTGTACAGTGATAGACACACAGTGTATAGTGATAGACACACAGTGTACAGTGATAGACACACAGTGTACAGTGATAGACACACAGTGTACAGTGATAGACACACAGTGTACAGTGATAGACACACAGTGTACAGTGATAGACACACAGTGTACAGTGATAGACACACAGTGTACAGTGATAGACACACAGTGTACAGTGATAGACACACAGTGTACAGTGATAGACACACAGTGTACAGTGATAGACACACAGTGTACAGTGATAGACACACAGTGTACAGTGATAGACACACAGTGTACAGTGATAGACACACAGTGTACAGTGATAGACACACAGTGTACAGTGATAGACACACAGTGTACAGTGATAGACACACAGTGTACAGTGATAGACACACAGTGTACAGTGATAGACACACAGTGTACAGTGATAGACACACAGTGTACAGTGATAGACACACAGTGTACAGTGATAGACACACAGTGTACAGTGATAGACACACAGTGTACAGTGATAGACACACAGTGTACAGTGATAGACACACAGTGTACAGTGATAGACACACAGTGTACAGTGATAGACACACAGTGTACAGTGATAGACACACAGTGTACAGTGATAGACACACAGTGTACAGTGATAGACACACAGTGTACAGTGATAGACACACAGTGTACAGTGATAGACACACAGTGTACAGTGATAGACACACAGTGTACAGTGATAGACACACAGTGTACAGTGATAGACACACAGTGTACAGTGATAGACACACAGTGTACAGTGATAGACACACAGTGTACAGTGATAGACACACAGTGTACAGTGATAGACACACAGTGTACAGTGATAGACACACAGTGTACAGTGATAGACACACAGTGTACAGTGATAGACACACAGTGTACAGTGATAGACACACAGTGTACAGTGATAGACACACAGTGTACAGTGATAGACACACAGTGTACAGTGATAGACACACAGTGTACAGTGATAGACACACAGTGTACAGTGATAGACACACAGTGTACAGTGATAGACACACAGTGTACAGTGATAGACACACAGTGTACAGTGATAGACACACAGTGTACAGTGATAGACACACAGTGTACAGTGATAGACACACAGTGTACAGTGATAGACACACAGTGTACAGTGATAGACACACAGTGTACAGTGATAGACACACAGTGTACAGTGATAGACACACAGTGTACAGTGATAGACACACAGTGTACAGTGATAGACACACAGTGTACAGTGATAGACACACAGTGTACAGTGATAGACACACAGTGTACAGTGATAGACACACAGTGTACAGTGATAGACACACAGTGTACAGTGATAGACACACAGTGTACAGTGATAGACACACAGTGTACAGTGATAGACACACAGTGTACAGTGATAGACACTGTACAGTGATAGACACACAGTGTACAGTGATAGACACACAGTGTACAGTGATAGACACACAGTGTACAGTGATAGACACACAGTGTACAGTGATAGACACACAGTGTACAGTGATAGACACACAGTGTACAGTGATAGACACACAGTGTACAGTGATAGACACACAGTGTACAGTGATAGACACACAGTGTACAGTGATAGACACACAGTGTATAGTGATAGACACACAGTGTATAGTGATAGACACACAGTGTATAGTGATGGCTGTTTAACTCTGGCTCTGTCTCTGTCTCTCTCTCTCTCTCTCTCTCTCTCTCTCTCTCTCTCTCTCTCTCTCTCTCTCTCTCTCTCTGCAGCTCTCCCCCTAAGAAAATGTTTGCCTCGTTCCACCCCTCCGCCAGCACAGTCTCCCAGTTCAGCTGCCCTTCTCCCAGTTCAAAGTACCAGTACAGGTCTGTCTCCCAGTTGTTTCCCCCATTTAGTATTTCATTAAAAACAGAACATTGTGTAGATATATCCCAGTGAAGAGCTATTCAGAGCAGCCCTGGGATACTGCCTGACCCTGACCCTGACCCCCCCTCTCTCTCTCTCTCTGTCTCTGTCTGCCTCTGTCTCCTCAGTGCTGAAGACAGCCTGTACCGCCACAAACAGGAAGCCTCCAGCGGCCATGACCTCACTTCCTGCCCCTGCAGCTGTCCCCCCGGCCCTGCCTCTGGCGAGGGGGGCGCGAGGGAGGCGGTGCGGGTCCTGGCACGCCGGGTCACCTTGGACGGGACGGTGCAGTACCTGGTCGAGTGGGGCAACATCAATGTCTTCTGAGGGTCCCACACTGCATCAAACACCTGAGGGGTTCAGTAACACATCGCTCTGAGAAACCCCTCCTTCTGAGGGTCCCACACTGCATCAAACACCTGAGGGGTTCAGTAACACATCGCTCTGAGAAACCCCTCCTTCTGAGGGTCCCACACTGCATCAAACACCTGAGGGGTTCAGTGACACATCGCTCTGAGAAACCCCTCCTTCTGAGGGTCCCACACTGCATCAAACACCTGAGGGGTTCAGTGACACATCGCTCTGAGAAACCCCTCCTTCTGAGGGTCCCACACTGCATCAAACACCTGAGGGGTTCAGTGACACATCGCTCTGAGAAACCCCTCCTTCTGAGGGTCCCACACTGCATCAAACACCTGAGGGGTTCAGTGACACATCGCTCTGAGAAACCCCTCCTTCTGAGGGTCCCACACTGCATCAAACACCTGAGGGGTTCAGTGACACATCGCTCTGAGAAACCCCTCCTTCTGAGGGTCCCACACTGCATCAAACACCTGAGGGGTTCAGTGACACATCGCTCTGAGAAACCCTCCTTCTGAGGGTCCCACACTGCATCAAACACCTGAGGGGTTCAGTGACACATCGCTCTGAGAAACCCTCCTTCTGAGGGTCCCACACTGCATCAAACACCTGAGGGGTTCAGTGACACATCGCTCTGAGAAACCCCTCCTTCTGAGGGTCCCACACTGCATCAAACACCTGAGGGGTTCAGTGACACATCGCTCTGAGAAACCCCTCCTTCTGAGGGTCCCACACTGCATCAAACACCTGAGGGGTTCAGTGACACATCGCTCTGAGAAACCCCTCCTTCTGAGGGTCCCACACTGCATCAAACACCTGAGGGGTTCAGTGACACATCGCTCTGAGAAACCCCTCCTTCTGAGGGTCCCACACTGCATCAAACACCTGAGGGGTTCAGTGACACATCGCTCTGAGAAACCCTCCTTCTGAGGGTCCCACACTGCATCAAACACCTGAGGGGTTCAGTGACACATCGCTCTGAGAAACCCCTCCTTCTGAGGGTCCCACACTGCATCAAACACCTGAGGGGTTCAGTGACACATCGCTCTGAGAAACCCCTCCTTCTGAGGGTCCCACACTGCATCAAACACCTGAGGGGTTCAGTGACACATCGCTCTGAGAAACCCCTCCTTCTGAGGGTCCCACACTGCATCAAACACCTGAGGGGTTCAGTGACACATCGCTCTGAGAAACCCCTCCTTCTGAGGGTCCCACACTGCATCAAACACCTGAGGGGTTCAGTGACACATCGCTCTGAGAAACCCCTCCTTCTGAGGGTCCCACACTGCATCAAACACCTGAGGGGTTCAGTGACACATCGCTCTGAGAAACCCTCCTTCTGAGGGTCCCACACTGCATCAAACACCTGAGGGGTTCAGTAACACATCGCTCTGAGAAACCCCTCCTTCTGAGGGTCCCACACTGCATCAAACACCTGAGGGGTTCAGTGACACATCGCTCTGAGAAACCCCTCCTTCTGAGGGTCCCACACTGCATCAAACACCTGAGGGGTTCAGTAACACATCGCTCTGAGAAACCCCTCCTCCTCTTACAGCCTCACCCCTCATCCTGGGGGCAGGGGGGGGGGTTAAAGCCCCCCTTCGGCCTCAATAGAGCTCCCAAGCTCTTCTCAGTAACCCTTAACCTTCACTTCACGTTGCCCCCTAGTGGATGTAAGAAACACTGCGTTTGCTCTGAGCGGTATTCCTTACTGCTGTATTTCTTTCATCCACCAGGGGGCAGAGTGTCGTGGGGGGCAGGTTCATGGTTGCACTCCACAGGGAGGCTTTTTAAAAAAGGCCCCAGGATGTGACGAGGGAAACGGTGAATCTAAACAGGAAGTGATGTAAGTGTGGTATTTCAGCCCACTTTCCTCTGACATCAGCACTGACAACAGCGTCACTGCCACCTACAGCAGTGCTGACCAGCTTTACAACCCATTCTCTGACCTCCTATTAGCTTTATAAACATCCTCACTGGCCGTCCCTTTACAGCAGTGCTGACCAGCTTTACAACCCATTCTCTTCCCTCTGTTATCTTTGTTATCGTTGATCCTGTGTCTCTGTCCTGTCTCCTCACTCAGTTTCGTTGCTGTAGTTCTTCCAGGTTTTAGTCTCCAGGCTGGTTCATTGAGGAGGGATGCAGTCGAACTGTCTGGAGCATTTCCAGTGCTAGTATTCTGTTCATATTTAGACTTCTTCTTCTTCGCTGTACAGAACTTTGTATTTTGTCCAATGTTGGGTATGTTTTGTATATTTTTTGTTTTGTTTTGTATTGTTTGAAACATTTGAAAACGATGTTACAGAAACTGTGCATAATGTTGGATTAGCTTCCGCAGGTGAATGTATCATTTACAGCCTTAAAAGAGTGAGATCTCCTCTCCCTGTCCCTCCCCTCTCCCCATCCCTCTCTCTCTCCTCCCCTCTCTCCTGCATCTCTCCTCTCCCCACTCCTCCCTCCTCTCTTCTCTCTCCTCTCCCCTCTCACCTGCATCTCTCCTCTCCCCTCCTCCCTCCTCTCTCTCTCTCCCTCTCCCTCTCTCCTCTCTCTCCCTCTCCCTCCCTCCCTCCCCATCCCTCTCCTCTCTCCTCAGTCTTTCCTCTCTCTCCTCTCCCTCTCCCTGTTACTCCCCATCCCTCTCTCTCCTCAATCTCTCCTCTCTCCCCTCCCTCTCTCCTCCATCTCTCCCTGTCCCTCCCTCCCTCTCTCTCTCCCTCCCTCTCCCCTCTCCCTCTCCCGCTCTCTCCTCTGTAGTGTGCACTGGCACAGTCTCTCCCGTAGAGGGCAGTATTTGGACTATTTTGCTAAACTAGTTTGCCTCTTACTCTCCACACTCAGTATTTTGGTTGGACAGTATATTTAGAAAACTGTTTTTGTGTCTGATCAATACAAAGATTTTATATTTCAAATAAATTGACAGCCTAAATATGGAATTACCTTGTCAAACAAAATAGCAAAAATAAACATTCCTACCTATAGCAGCTAGACTAGAGCACAGTGTTTGATTGCTGACTATAGCAGCTAGACTAGAGCACAGTGTTTGATTGCTGACTATAGCAGCTAGACTAGAGCACAGTGTTTGATTGCTGACTATAGCAGCTAGACTAGAGCACAGTGTTTGATTGCTGACTATAGCAGCTAGACTAGAGCACAGTGTTTGATTGACGACTATAGCAGCTAGACTAGAGCACAGTGTTTGCGGTTGCTATAGCAACTATGCCACCAGTATTATGGTGTGTCCTGGGTGATTTCCTGTCTGATTTAGGCTGTCAATGTGTAACATACAAAGTTGATTTTATTTAACTGAAATGTATATTTTTTGGTTTCAGAGCAAGCATGGTGTGTGGTGATGGAACAGATCTTTCTCTGTTCAAAGTGTTGTTAAACTTGTTCCTTTAGTAAAACTAAACCAGTTACCACAGCACTGTGCCTGTGTGTTTACTGGAGAGAGAGAGAGAGAGAGAGAGAGAATGAATCCACACTCATCACACACTCAGAAAGAGAATGAATCCACACTCATCACACACTCAGAGAGAGAATGAATCCACACTCATCACACACTCAGAGAGAGAATGAATCCACACTCATCACACACTCAGAGAGAGAATGAATCCACACTCATCACACTCAGAGAGAATGAATCCACACTCATCACACACTCAGAGAGAGAATGAATCCACACTCATCACACACAGAGAGAGAGAGAATGAATCCACACTCATCACACACTCAGAGAGAATGAATCCACACTCATCACACACTCAGAGAGAATGAATCCACACTCATCACACACTCAGAGAGAATGAATCCACACTCATCACACACTCAGAGGGACAGAATGAATCCACACTCATCACACACTCAGAGAGAGAGAGAGAATGAATCCACACTCATCACACACTCAGAGAGAATGAATCCACACTCATCACACACTCAGAGAGAATGAATCCACACTCATCACACACTCAGAGAGACAGAATGAATCCACACTCATCACACACTCAGAGAGAGAATGAATCCACACTCATCACACACTCAGAATGAATCCACACTCATCACACACTCAGAATGAATCCACACTCATCACACACTCAGAGAGAATGAATCCACACTCATCACACACTCGGAGAGAGAATGAATCCACATTCATCACACACTCGGAGAGAGAATGAATCCACACTCATCACACACTCAGAGAAAGAGAGAGAATGAATCCACACTCATCACACACACAGAGAGAGAGAATGAATCCACACTCATCACACACACAGAGAGAATGAATCCACACTCAGAGAATGAATCCACACTCATCACACACAGAGAGAGAGAATGAATCCACACATCACACACAGAGAGAATGAATCCACACTCATCACACACTCAGAGAGAATGAATCCACACTCATCACACACTCAGAGAATGAATCCACACTTATCACACACAGAGAGAATGAATCCACACTCATCACACACTCAGAGAGAGAGAGAGAGAATGAATCCACACTCATCACACACTCAGAGAGAATGAATCCACACTCATCACACACTCAGAGAGAATGAATCCACACTCATCACACACTCAGAGAGAATGAATCACACACCTGCATGAGGACAACCACAGCATCACGTCATGGAGGAATTGAATTCACACAAACCTCAATGAAGCGACACACTCACAGCATGACGATCCATGGAGGAATTGACATTCACACAAACCTGAGATGAAGTGACAATCCACACGCATCACACACTCATGGAGGAATTGAATTCACACAAACCTGAATGAAGCGACAAGCCCCACAGCATCACATCCATGGAGGAATTGAATTCACACAAACCTGAATGAAGCGACAAGCCCCACAGCATCACATCCATGGAGGAATTGAATTCACACAAACCTGAATGAAGCGACAAGCCCCACAGCATCACATCCATGGAGGAATTGAATTCACACAAACCTGAATGAAGCGACAAGCCCCACAGCATCACATCCATGGAGGAATTGAATTCACACAAACCTGAATGAAGCGACAAGCCCCACAGCATCACATCCATGGAGGAATTGAATTCACACAAACCTGAATGAAGCGACAAGCCCCACAGCATCACATCCATGGAGGAATTGAATTCACACAAACCTGAATGAAGCGACAAGCCCCACAGCATCACATCCATGGAGGAATTGAATTCACACAAACCTGAATGAAGCGACAAGCCCCACAGCATCACATCCATGGAGGAATTGAATTCACACAAACCTGAATGAAGCGACAAGCC
Organism: Acipenser oxyrinchus oxyrinchus; assembly: GCA_030684275.1. Taxonomy (NCBI): domain Eukaryota; kingdom Metazoa; phylum Chordata; class Actinopteri; order Acipenseriformes; family Acipenseridae; genus Acipenser; species Acipenser oxyrinchus. The sequence continues at coordinate 4,269,488 of CM060278.1, read as the reverse complement.
CCACAGCATCACATCCATGGAGGAATTGAATTCACACAAACCTGAATGAAGCGACAAGCCCCACAGCATCACATCCATGGAGGAATTGAATTCACACAAACCTGAATGAAGCGACAAGCCCCACAGCATCACATCCATGGAGGAATTGAATTCACACAAACCTGAATGAAGCGACAAGCCCCACAGCATCACATCCATGGAGGAATTGAATTCACACAAACCTGAATGAAGCGACAAGCCCCACAGCATCACATCCATGGAGGAATTGAATTCACACAAACCTGAATGAAGCGACAAGCCCCACAGCATCACATCCATGGAGGAATTGAATTCACACAAACCTGAATGAAGCGACAAGCCCCACAGCATCACATCCATGGAGGAATTGAATTCACACAAACCTGAATGAAGCGACAAGCCCCACAGCATCACATCCATGGAGGAATTGAATTCACACAAACCTGAATGAAGCGACAAGCCCCACAGCATCACATCCATGGAGGAATTGAATTCACACAAACCTGAATGAAGCGACAAGCCCCACAGCATCACATCCATGGAGGAATTGAATTCACACAAACCTGAATGAAGCGACAAGCCCCACAGCATCACATCCATGGAGGAATTGAATTCACACAAACCTGAATGAAGCGACAAGCCCCACAGCATCACATCCATGGAGGAATTGAATTCACACAAACCTGAATGAAGCGACAAGCCCCACAGCATCACATCCATGGAGGAATTGAATTCACACAAACCTGAATGAAGCGACAAGCCCCACAGCATCACATCCATGGAGGAATTGAATTCACACAAACCTGAATGAAGCGACAAGCCCCACAGCATCACATCCATGGAGGAATTGAATTCACACAAACCTGAATGAAGCGACAAGCCCCACAGCATCACATCCATGGAGGAATTGAATTCACACAAACCTGAATGAAGCGACAAGCCCCACAGCATCACATCCATGGAGGAATTGAATTCACACAAACCTGAATGAAGCGACAAGCCCCACAGCATCACATCCATGGAGGAATTGAATTCACACAAACCTGAATGAAGCGACAAGCCCCACAGCATCACATCCATGGAGGAATTGAATTCACACAAACCTGAATGAAGCGACAAGCCCCACAGCATCACATCCATGGAGGAATTGAATTCACACAAACCTGAATGAAGCGACAAGCCCCACAGCATCACATCCATGGAGGAATTGAATTCACACAAACCTGAATGAAGCGACAAGCCCCACAGCATCACATCCATGGAGGAATTGAATTCACACAAACCTGAATGAAGCGACAAGCCCCACAGCATCACATCCATGGAGGAATTGAATTCACACAAACCTGAATGAAGCGACAAGCCCCACAGCATCACATCCATGGAGGAATTGAATTCACACAAACCTGAATGAAGCGACAAGCCCCACAGCATCACATCCATGGAGGAATTGAATTCACACAAACCTGAATGAAGCGACAAGCCCCACAGCATCACATCCATGGAGGAATTGAATTCACACAAACCTGAATGAAGCGACAAGCCCCACAGCATCACATCCATGGAGGAATTGAATTCACACAAACCTGAATGAAGCGACAAGCCCCACAGCATCACGTCCATGGAGGAATTGAATTCACACAAACCTGAATGAAGCGACAAGCCCCACAGCATCACATCCATGGAGGAATTGAATTCACACAAACCTGAATAAAGCGACAAGCCCCACAGCATCACGTCCATGGAGGAATTGAATTCACACAAACCTGAATGAAGCGACAAGCCCCACAGCATCACATCATGAAGGAATTGAATTCACACAAACCTGAATGAAGCGACAAGCCCCACAGCGTCACATCCATGGAGGAATTGAATTCACACAAACCTGAATGAAGCGACCAGCCCCACAGCATCACATCCATGGAGGAATTGAATTCACACAAAGCAATTTCTGACTGAAGCAGAGGCACCGGAGTTTTGTTTTTAAGCCTTCAGAAAGCTGGTTCAGCTGGTTCAGAAGAAGAATTCGTTTTCTAAGAAGGATTTGATTCATTTTTGGATGGGTAAGTATATGTTGTGACGTGGTGTACATTCCTGGCTGGTATCTGGAGGCTTTAGGACCCTGGGGTTAGAGAATGCACACTCCATCTTAGTGAAGGGGAGGGTACAAAGAGGCCATGTTGGTAAAGGCTTCGGTGACTGGATTGGACCGTGTGCAATGACGTAGTGTGGCCTCTAGGGGGACAGACTGGCAGGGAGGAGGAGGAAAAGAGACACAGCCGTGGAGATTTATAAAAATTAAAGGAACGAGCGTTTTGAACCAGGAAACAGCTTTGCTGCCTGGTCACGAGGGAATGTTTAGTTAGGCTTTTGTTTTGTACTTAATAAAAATACAGGAGGTACCACCCTGTTTAACTGCATACTTTTGAGTTCTTATTGTACCCGTGAAAACAGTTCATTAAAGTGTCTGGCCATTCTGGTGTGTGTATATATATATATATAGAGTGGTAAACGGGGAGTGTGCCAGTCTCTCTATTAAAAGGGACATTCCCCATGATTTATACCGCTGTTGGTGTCGTGAGAAGGGAACGGGGTGCAGTTACGGTGGGGAACCACTAGAGGGCATCCCTATATTAGAAATATACTTACCTGTGTTAGATATACAATCAGGTCTTCAATCCAAGGAGAACAGGTGTTTTACTGCTCATTGATAGTTGGTATTGAGCTGGATAGTTAAACCCCAGGACACAGAGGCAGAGGAAGCACAGAGGAGCCGCCACGTGGAAGCACGGATGCTGAGAATCTGTGTGTACCAAGAAAAGCGATTGTTTTGCGAAACTGTGTGTAAACCAGGCTAGCTGTCCCGCACTACTAGGGAGGGAACGCAACAGTCTAGTTTGTCCTCCTAAGCGAGGGAAGATTTTGTTTTGTTTCTTCACTTTGCCTGTTTTTGTTTAATAAAACTTTGTTTTGATGGAATTGCAAACACTGTTATTCTTTTGTCATTTCCCAAACGGACATATATATATATATATATATATATATATATATATATATATATATATATATATATATATATATATATATATATATACACATTTGAGTTTTGATTAGAAACAATGATCGCTGCGCTCATACTGAAATAGTCGGGTGTGAAGTATATCCATTGCCACGCAAAGAGCGGCCACTGTATATCCTGATAAACACAACCTCACCTGCCGCACACACAGGGCATTATCAGCATGCACTACGTCATATCCCAGCAGCCTCGTGCCTTTCACAGCTCCTTCTCAGGTGTTTCACATCCAGCTCAGATTCAAACTGGGTGCGGTTCGGATGTCAACACTCAGAGCCTCATTACGAAAAGGCACTAAACATTACGCTGCGCCATGATTGCAATTAGCGTGCACGCTCGTGCGTTCTGTATTTCCTGTCGCGATTGTATTGATTAGGGCGCACCCTGATTGTATTGATTATGGTGCACCCTGATTGTATTGATTATGGTGCACCCTGATTGTATTGATTATGGCGCACCCTGATCGTATTGATTATGGCGCACCCTGATTGTATTGATTATGGTGCACCCTGATTGTATTGATTATGGTGCACCCTGATTGTATTGATTATGGCATTGTATTGATTATGGCGCACCCTGATTGTATTGATTATGGCGCACCCTGATTGTATTGATTATGGCGCACCCTGATTGTATTGATTATGGCGCACCCTGATTGTATTGATTATGGTGCACCCTGATTGTATTGATTATGGCGCACCCTGATTGTATTGATTATGGCGCAGCCTGATTGTATTGATTATGGCGCACCCTGATTGTATTGATTATGGCGCAGCCTGATTGTATTGATTATGGCGCACCCTGATTGTATTGAGCCACACTATGGGAATCCGAATCTGCGGGATGTGTATCGTAACACATGATAATGTATTTCAATGAGGCACCCGCTCTGAATAATGAGCTGAGCTTCATTCACACCG
>CM060278.1:4227977-4260477 GCA_030684275.1 Acipenser oxyrinchus oxyrinchus | reverse complement strand
TTACACAGGGATATGTTGCACAGGGCTGTGTTTTGCAGAGGGCTGTGTTGCACAGGGTTGTGTTGCAGAGGGCTGTGTTGCACAGGGTTGTGTTGCAGAGGGCTGTGTTGCAGAGGGCTGTGTTGCACAGGGCTGTGTTGCAGAGGGCTGTGTTGCAGAGGGCTGTGTTTGCAGAGGGCTGTGTGTTGCAGAGGGCTGTGTGTTGCACAGGGCTGTGTGTTGCACAGGGCTGTGTTTTGCAGAGGGCTGTGTGTTGCAGAGGGTTGTGTTGCAGAGGGCTGTGTTGCAGAGGGTTGTGTTGCAGAGGGCTGTGTTGCACAGGGCTGTGTGTTGCAGAGGGCTGTGTGTTGCAGAGGGCTGTGTTTTGCAGAGGGCTGTGTGTTGCAGAGGGTTGTGTTGCAGAGGGCTGTGTTGCAGAGGGTTGTGTTGCACAGGGTTGTGTTTTGCAGAGGGCTGTGTTGCACAGGGCTGTGTGTTGCAGAGGGTTGTGTTGCAGAGGGCTGTGTTGCAGAGGGTTGTGTTGCACAGGGTTGTGTGTTGCAGAGGGTTGTGTTGCACAGGGTTGTGTTTTTGCAGAGGGCTGTGTTGCACAGGGTTGTGTTTTGCAGAGGGTTGTGTTGCAGAGGGCTGTGTTGCAGAGGGTTGTGTTGCAGAGGGCTGTTTCTTGATGTTGTTCATGTGGTTTAGCCGGTGGATTCGGATGCTGTGACCTCTCGCTGCTCTGTCTGGGCTAAACCCCACCAGGACTCAACAGCTACAAAATGACCGCATTACACCCAATTGTAGATTCATATTGAATATAAACGAACTGGAAACGCAGAGAGCACTGAGGAATAAGCAGGTGCGCCTGTGTTAATCACTTTATAAAAGTAATATTCTTCATTACCCTCGTGCCTTGTGTTTTATTGTAGTTAGTTTTCACTGCAGGTGTCTAATAAGAGGTCGTTTAGGTTATTTTGATAAAAGGTATTTCGAGTGTCGCGCTACAGGAAGTAGCTGAAAAACGGGACTTTTCAAGTCTTTGATGAGAATGTCGGGACAGCGGGACCTTTGATGATAAAGTGGGATGTCCCAGCTACCCCGGGACGTCTGGTCACCCTGCCAGCACAGTGTAGTCTGTGATGAAGGTCTCCGGGAACCCCTCTGTTGTATATTGTTTCTCTGTGTGAGCACAGTGCCCTTCTTCAGGGTATTGTATTGCAATGCTCTGCTGGGCTCTGGGGCTGATGCACAATGGAACAATATTTGCAGCATTTTTCTCATTTTCAGTGTCAGTTGAATTTTTTTACTTTGTTTTACTCTAGTGCAGTAAATCAGCGAGTGGAAAAGCTTTATTTGGTATTTATTATTTCATTTATTCTATTTTCTTTTCCTACTGTGTAGAGTTTAGATAATCAGGCTCATCTTCACTGTCTCTGCACTGCTCTGCAGTGTGTAGATAATCAGGCTCATCTTCACTGTCTCTGCACTGCTCTGCAGTGTGTAGATAATCAGGCTCATCTTCACTGTCTCTGCACTGCTCTGCAGTGTGTAGATAATCAGGCTCATCTTCACTGTCTCTGCACTGCTCTGCAGTGTGTAGATAATCAGGCTCATCTTCACTGTCTCTGCACTGCTCTGCAGTGTGTAGATAATCAGGCTCATCTTCACTGTCTCTGCACTGCTCTGCAGTGTGTAGATAATCAGGCTCATCTTCACTGTCTCTGCACTGCTCTGCAGTGTGTAGATAATCAGGCTCATCTTCACTGTCTCTGCACTGCTCTGCAGTGTGTAGATAATCAGGCTCACCTTCACTGTCTCTGCACTGCTCTGCAGTGTGTAGATAATCAGGCTCACCTTCACTGTCTCTGCACTGCTCTGCAGTGTGTAGATAATCAGGCTCACCTTCACTGTCTCTGCACTGCTCTGCAGTGTGTAGATAATCAGGCTCACCTTCACTGTCTCTGCACTGCTCTGCAGTGTGTAGATAATCAGGCTCACCTTCACTGTCTCTGCACTGCTCTGCAGTGTGTAGATAATCAGGCTCATCTTCACTGTCTCTGCACTGCTCTGCAGTGTGTAGTATAATCAGGCTCATCTTCACTGTCTCTGCACTGCTCTGTAGATAATCAGGCTCATCTTCACTGTCTCTGCACTGCTCTGCAGTGTGTAGATAATCAGGCTCACCTTCACTGTCTCTGCACTGCTCTGCAGTGTGTAGATAATCAGGCTCACCTTCACTGTCTCTGCACTGCTCTGCAGTGTGTAGATAATCAGGCTCACCTTCACTGTCTCTGCACTGCTCTGCAGTGTGTAGATAATCAGGCTCACCTTCACTGTCTCTGCACTGCTCTGCAGTGTGTAGATAATCAGGCTCATCTTCACTGTCTCTGCACTGCTCTGCAGTGTGTAGATAATCAGGCTCACCTTCACTGTCTCTGCACTGCTCTGCAGTGTGTAGATAATCAGGCTCACCTTCACTGTCTCTGCACTGCTCTGCAGTGTGTAGATAATCAGGCGTATCTTCACTGTCTCTGCACTGCTCTGCAGTGTGTAGATAATCAGGCTCACCTTCACTGTCTCTGCACTGCTCTGCAGTGTGTAGATAATCAGGCTCACCTTCACTGTCTCTGCACTGCTCTGCAGTGTGTAGATAATCAGGCGTATCTTCACTGTCTCTGCACTGCTCTGCAGTGTGTAGATAATCAGGCTCACCTTCACTGTCTCTGCACTGCTCTGCAGTGTGTAGATAATCAGGCTCATCTTCACTGTCTCTGCACTGCTCTGCAGTGTGTAGATAATCAGGCTCATCTTCACTGTCTCTGCACTGCTCTGCAGTGTGTAGATAATCAGGCTCACCTTCACTGTCTCTGCACTGCTCTGTAGATAATCAGGCTTATCTTCACTGTCTCTGCACTGCTCTGCAGTGTGTAGATAATCAGGCTCATCTTCACTGTCTCTGCACTGCTCTGCAGTGTGTAGATAATCAGGCTCATCTTCACTGTCTCTGCACTGCTCTGCAGTGTGTAGATAATCAGGCTCACCTTCACTGTCTCTGCACTGCTATCGTTTTCTTTGTCTCTTTCTGTTTTCCTTTTCCCTGCCTTCTGTCTTCCTTTCCTTCCTCTCTAATGTCTCTTTATTTCAGTGATCTTCACCTTGGAAAGTCTGCTCCTCCTCTTCGTGAGTTCACACAGCTTTAGATTCAATTGTAAATCGCACATTAAGACATGATGTGAAATCTCTCTCTCTCTCTCTCTCTCTCTCTCTCTCTCTCTCTCTCTCTCTCTCTCTCTCTCTCTCTCTCTCTCTCTCTCTCTCTCTCTCTCCAAGCACATGTATTGTCTTGTACTCTTGCTTTAAGAGGGGGCTGTGAATGTATTGTGATGCAGCTGAGAGAATAAGAGAGGGATTGAAAGAGAGAGAAAGGGAGAGGGAAAGGCAGAAAGGGAGAGAATGAGGAAGAGAGTATAATATATTCCATCTCCCTGGCTGAGTGTGTGAGTGAGTGGGCAGGAGATTTTATATCTTTACTGTACTTCCTTATTGGCTGAAAAAACATGGCAGTCTCCTCCTCCCTCCATCTCTCTCTCTCTCTCTCGGTCTCTCTTGCTCTCCGTCTCGCTCTCGTTTTAGCTGATGTCTTGAATACTGGCACACAGCCCTGTTCTGGTTTCTTAATCTGTATTGTCTTGCCTCCCCTCCTCTCTCTCTCTCTCTCTCTCTCTCTCCCCCTCCTCCATCCTCTCCTCTCTCTCTCTCTCTCTCTCTCCTCCCTCCTCTCCTCTCTCTCTCTCTCTCTCTCTCTCTCTCTCTCTCTCTCCCTCCTCCTCCTCCTCCTCTCTCTCTCTCTCTCTCCTCTCCTCCTCCTCTCTCTCTCTCTCTCTCTCTCTCTCTCTCTCTCTCTCTCTCTCTCCCCCTCCCTCCTCCCTCCTCTCTCTCTCTCTCTCTCTCTCTCTCTCTCTCTCTCTCTCTCTCTCTCTCTCTCTCTCTCTCTCTCTCTCTCGTGCACGCTAGCTTGTGATCTCTCCATCACTCCCTCATTCTGTGATTTACTCCCCTGCTTTTAAGACAGGGTGCTGTTTTTTTTAAATTTATTTATGTTTTAATTCCATTCATGCATTAGTGTGTGTGTGTGTGTGTGTGTGTGTGTGTGTGTGTGTGTGTGTGTGTGTGTGCATCATCATTATCACTAGTGTTAGAATTATTATCTTCATTACCTGTGTGAGTGTGTGAGTGACTCTTATTATTCCAGTTCAGTCAAACCTGCTCCAATGTAACTGCACACTGTCCTCCCTCCCTCCCTCCCTCCCTCCTCTCCCCTCCCTCCTTCCCTCTCTCAACGCTCTCTCTTACTCTCTCTCTAATTCCCTCCATCCCTCTCTCTGCTCCCATCATTATTCAGAGCTTTATTATCGAGAAATATCCGAGGTGCTCCAGAGATACAGACCCATTTTGTCGTCCTTTTTTCTTTTTTTTTTTTTTTCTTTTTCGTTAAAAAACCTGGATTCCTCAGTCTGTGCGTTTGGACCATGTCATATGTTCCTTTCAGAGGTAAGAGCATCATTATTATTCATTTAATAGGATATTTCAGCAACCTCCCTCTCCCTCGCTCTCTCTCCCTCTCTCCCTCGCTCTCTCGCTCTCTCTCCCCTCCCTCTCCCTCTCTCTCAATATGGATGCAGCAGAAGGAAGCAGCAGCAGTGAAGCGATGTGTTTGGTGTCTCTCTCTCTCAGTCTCAGTACAGGCGCAGTGTGTGTATTGCAGATACAGAGCACTGTAGTTCACAATGTAAAGCATGTGGATATACTGGAGAGCTGTGTCACACAGTCTCTGTGTGGGATCTGTCACTGTATGGACACGGCTGCATGCAGCTGTTAGTGTGAGGTCCATGTGTGTAGATAAGGCTCAGTGAGATCCATGCGTGTGTTTGTGTGTGTGTGGGGGGTGTGTGTGTGTGTGTAGATTGTGAAGATTGGGGGCTGGCGTGCAGTGCAGTACATGTGTTTGTGTGTGTCTGTGGTTGGGTGTCTGTGCACTGTGTGTATCTCATTGGGAGTGCATTTGTGTGTATCTCATTGTGTATCTGTGTGCTCTGTGTATTAGTGTGTGTGTGTATTTGTGTGTGTCGGTGTATCGCTCGGTCAGTGCTAGGTTGTTGAACTGGTCAATCATTTTGTACTGGTACGCAAAGCATTGTGGGATTCCTTTAACATTGCTGTGCAGTGCACTCTGGGATTGACTGTATACTAGTGTGTAGTGCTTACTGAGATGTGCTTTATACTGGTTCCAGATCATTACCAGTAATTCCACCACCTCGCTCCCCTCTCCAGAGATTCAACACTATGAGCTCACTTCCTCCCTGTGTCCCAGGTAACAGGGCCCAGAGCCTCGCTCTGTGTGTGAGGACAGGGCAGCGACAGAGAGGAAAGGGAGCAGTGTGCTTCAGCGAGGTCCTCCCTGTGAGCCTCGCTCTGTGTGTAAGGACAGGGCAGCAGAGACAGAGAGGAAAGGGAGCAGTGTGCTTCAGAGAGGTCCTCCCTGCTAGCCTCGCTCTGTGTGTGAGGACAGGGCAGCAGAGACAGAGAGGAAAGGGAGCAGTGTGCTTCAGAGAGGTCCTCCCTGTGAGCCTCGCTCTGTGTGTGAGGACAGGGCAGCAGAGACAGAGAGGAAAGGGAGCAGTGTGCTTCAGAGAGGTCCTCCCTGTGAGCCTCGCTCTGTGTGTGAGGACAGGGCAGCAGAGACAGAGACAGAGAGGAAAGGGAGCAGTGTGCTTCAGAGAGGTCCTCCCTGTGAGCCTCGCTCTGTGTGTGAGGACAGGGCAGCAGAGACAGAGACAGAGAGGAAAGGGGGCAGTGTGCTTCAGAGAGGTCCTCCCTGTGAGCCTCGCTCTGTGTGTGAGGACAGGGCAGCAGAGACAGAGACAGAGAGGAAAGGGAGCAGTGTGCTTCAGAGAGGTCCTCCCTGTGAGCCTCGCTCTGTGTGTGAGGACAGGGCAGCAGAGAGAGAGACAGAGGAACCCCTAACTTCTCAGTGCTGGATGATCATGTCTTAAATGTTTTTCAAAACCTCCATTTCCGCTGTCTGTCTGTTTGTCAGTCTGTCCGTCTGTCCGTCTGTCAGGCCAGTCGAATATATTTACAAACCAAAGCACTGTCTGTTACCAAGCAACCGGACCCTTTCGATCGAGGAAGGAGGGAAGCAGGAATGAATCAGTATTTACCGGCTCACAAACTCTTTCGGGGGGTTGAGGAATGACCACCAGAGGGCATGTGCATGTTTAATTTCACTATTCCCAGAGCTGGCCAATCAGAGGAGATTCTGTGAGCATGTGACTCTGAGCTCTAGAAGCACTGTGACCCGGCTGTGTTGCAGGTGACCAGGGTGACACGCCGCGGGGCTGTGGGGATGTTGTGAGGAGCGAGGGGCCCTGTGTGAGTCACAATGGATCTAAGCCTGACTGCAATGAAACCACTGTCTCAGCAGCAGGCTGTGCTGTGATAATGGGAGACTTTGTGACGATGTGTGTGCCTGCAGACTGCAGCAGGTCCTCCTGATATGTGAAGGGTAACAGCATTGAGAAGTCCAGTGACAGTGAAGGAGAGATCCTGCTTGTTGTTTGCATTGCTATGGATATAAGGAGGAGGTTACTCTGCCAATCTCTCTCAAAATCTCTATCCTGGGTGCAGCGGGCAGTGGGCTGGTTCTCTCTCAGTGTCTCAGTGTCACACTCCCTCTACGCTCTCTCTACACTCCCTCTCCTCTCTCTCTACACTCTCTCTACTCTCCTTCATAGTGTTTCAGTGTCCAGGGTGCAGTGGGCTGGTTCTCTCTCAGTGTCTCAGTATCTCAGTGTCACACTCCCTCTACACTCTCTTTACACTCTCTCTACACTCTCTTTACACTCTCTCTACACTCTCTCTACACTTTCTCTACTCTCTCTCTCTCTCTCCTCTACCTCTCTCTCTCTCTCTCTCTCTCTCTCTCTCTCTCTCTCTCTCTCTCTCTCTCTCTCTCTCTCTCTCTCTCTCTCTCTCTCTCTCTCTCTCTCTCTCTCTCTACTCTCCTCTACTCTCTCTCTACTCTCCTCTCTCTCCTCTCTCTCTCTCTCCTCTCTCTCTCTCTCTCTCTCTCTCTCTCTCTCTCTCTCTCTCTCTCTCTCTCTCTCTCTCTCCTCTCTCTCTACGCTCTCTCTACACTCTCTCTACTCTCTCTCTCTACACTCCCTCTACACTCCCTCTACACTCCCTCTACTCTCCCTCTACACTCCCTCTCCTCTCTCTCTACACTCCCTCTACTCTCTCTCTACACTCTCTCTCCTCTCTCTCTACACTCTCTCTACTCTCCCTCATAGTGTTTCAGTGTCCAGGGTGCAGTGGGCTGGTTCTCTCTCAGTGTCTCAGTGTCACTCAATTCAATTTCATTCAATAAGCTTTATTGGCATGACAAGAATAACCAAGTTTTACCAAAGCAATGTATAACATTACACAACATTAAGCATTACTAAAACATTTCCCTCTCTAACATCTTTCACCCTCTCTTTCTCCCTCTCTTCTTCCTTCTCTCTTTCCTTCCCTCTTTCACCCTCTCTTTCTCCCTCTCTTCTTCCTTCTCTCTTTCCTTTCCTCTTTCACCCTCCCTTTCTCCCTCTCTTCTTCCTTCTCTCTTTCCTTTCCTCTTTCACCCTCCCTTTCTCCCTCTCTTCTTCCTTCTCTCTTTCCTTTCCTCTTTCACCCTCCCTTTCTCCCTCTCTTCTTCCTTCTCTCTTTCCTTTCCTCTTTCACCCTCCCTTTCTCCCTCTCGTCTTCCTTCTCTCTTTCCTTTCTCCCTTTCCTCTTTCACCCTCCCTTTCTCCCTCTCTTCTCCTTTCCTCTCCTTTCCTCTTTCACCCTCCCTTTCTCCCTCTCTTCTTCCTTCTCTCTTTCCTTTCCTCTTTCACCCTCCCTTTCTCCCTCTCTTCCTCCTTCTCTCTTTCACCCTCCCTTTCTCCCTCTCTTCTCCCTTCCTCTCCTTCCCTCTTTCATCCTCCCTTTCTCCCTCTCATCTCCCTTCTTCTCCTTCCCTCTCACCCTCCCTTTCTCCCTTCCTCTCTTTCTATCCTCCTCCCATCCTCCATCCTTTGCTCTCCCTCACTCTCAGTTGTAGCCCTGTGATGGGATTGTGGTGTGACGTGTTCACTGTGTGCCCCTCAGGCTGAGTCTCTATGTACTGGCCCTCGTTTCTCTGCATTTACTGCAGTGTAATAGAAAGTGCATCTCTGTCTCAACTTCTCCCGGTTCACAGTGACCACACAGCCTCCTGTCTCTGGGCAGCCAGGACTGTCTGTGCTGTCCTGTTTCGATGGCCAGGTGGTGGTCACTGAGTCTGTACTTGGTCAGGCTCTGCCTCTGCTTTGTGCCTCTCACCCTCACCAGGTATTCTGCCAGGGTGTATTTTCTGTTTAGGGTCCGATAGCATTCCAGTTTATTTTGTGTTTTAGTGTTTTTATCCCAGTGATCCAGATAGGAGTGTTTGAGGAGTTTTATAATGTGGTGGATTCTAATTGGAATTGTTTTAGCAGTGCTGTCCTGAAGCCGACTGATATCTGTGCTGCTCAGTGCAGTGAGCTTCAGGACCAGCTGGCTGAGGGGAGCTCTTGGCTTTTCAGGGCTTTATGATGGTAGGAGTTTGAGTCACTGTGTTTTAGATGAACCCAGTATTTTAATGCTCTTTTTTGGATGCTAATAATCAATGGGTAATGGCCTAATTCAGCCCTGCATGCATTATTTGGTATTTGGTGTTTTTCTTTGTAATTTCATGATGTTTTTGCAGAACTCTGCATGCAGGGTTTCTGTGGGGTGTTTGTCCCATTTTGTGTAGTCCTGGTCTGTAATTGGACCCACACTTCACTGCCAGAGAGGGCAACTGGCTGAATCACACTTTCGAAAATTGAGCCAAATCATATTATATTGCCTCCTCTTCATGGGATAAAAGCCCTGCATGCTTCTTCTTTAATGCATTCACTGCCAGGTTAAAGCTCCCTGATGGTCAGACCCAGGCATGTGTCGCTGGTGGTGTGTTCCAGGGTAGTGTTGCCTGGAGTGAAGTGTATGTTTCCCTGAGATCTGGCTTTCCTCTGCAATATCATAACTCTGGTCTTGTCCAGGTTTACTGTCAGTGCCCAGGTGTGACCGTACTGCACTAGCAGTGCCAGGCTCTGCTGCAGCCCCTGCTCTGTGGGTGACAGCAGGACCAGGTCATCTGCGTAGAGCAGGAATTGAATTTCTGTGTCATGCAGAGTGAGTCCAGGTGCTGCAGACTGCTCCAGCACTCTGGCTAGCTCATTGATGTAGATGTTGAACAGTGTTGGACTCAGACTGCAGCCCTGTCTCACTCCATGACCCTGTGTGAAGATTTCTGTTCTTTTGTTACCAGTTTTCACACCACACTTATTTTCTGAATACACTGACTTCAATACACTGAGTCAAATACTTTACCCCCGACACCACTTTGAAGAAGTTTAAAGAATAGTCCTTTATGCCATTATTTATTTATTTCCTTCATTTTCACTCCCTCTCTACATTCTCTCTACACTCCCTCTACTCTCTCTCTACTCTCTCTCACACTTCCTCTCAGTGTCTCAGTGTCAGGGTGCTGCAGGCAGTGGGCTGGTTCTCTCTCAGTGTCTCAGTGTCAGGGTGCTGCAGGCAGTGGGCTGCGTCTCTCTCAGTGTCTCAGTGTCAGGGCGCTGCAGGCAGTGGGCTGGTTCTCTCTCAGTGTCTCAGTGTCAGGGTGCTGCAGGCAGTGGGCTGGTTCTCTCTCAGTGTCTCAGTGTCAGGGTGCTGCAGGCAGTGGGCTGGTTCTCTCTCAGTGTCTCAGTGTCAGGGTGCTGCAGGCAGTGGGTTGGTTCTCTCTCAGTGTCTCAGTGTCAGGGTGCTGCAGGCAGTGGGCTGGTTCTCTCTCAGTGTCTCAGTGTCAGGGTGCTGCAGGCAGTGGGATGGTTCTCTCTCAGTGTCTCAGTGTCAGGGTGCTGCAGGCAGTGGGCTGGTTCTCTCTCAGTGTCTCAGTGTCAGGGCGCTGCAGGCAGTGGGCTGGTTCTCTCTCAGTGTCTCAGTGTCAGGGCGCTGCAGGCAGTGGGCTGGTTCTCTCTCAGTGTCTCAGTGTCAGGGTGCTGCAGGCAGTGGGCTGGTTCTCTCTCAGTGTCTCAGTGTCAGGGTGCTGCAGGCAGTGGGCTGGTTCTCTCTCAGTGTCTCAGTGTCAGGGTGCTGCAGGCAGTGGGCTGGTTCTCTCTCAGTGTCTCAGTGTCAGGGTGCTGCAGGCAGTGGGCTGGTTCTCTCTCAGTGTCTCAGTGTCAGGGTGCTGCAGGCAGTGGGCTGGTTCTCTCTCAGTGTCTCAGTGTCAGGGTGCTGCAGGCAGTGGGCTGGTTCTCTCTCAGTGTCTCAGTGTCAGGGTGCTGCAGGCAGTGGGCTGGTTCTCTCTCAGTGTCTCAGTGTCAGGGTGCTGCAGGCAGTGGGCTGGTACTCTCTCAGTGTCTCAGTGTCAGGGTGCTGCAGGCAGTGGGCTGGTTCTCTCTCAGTGTCTCAGTGTCAGGGCGCTGCAGGCAGTGGGCTGGGTCTCTCTCAGTGTCTCAGTGTCAGGGTGCTGTAGGCAGTGGGCTGGTTCTCTCTCAGTGTCTCAGTGTCAGGGTGCTGCAGACAGTGGGCTGGTTCTCTCTCAGTGTCTCAGTGGGCTGGGTCTCTCTCAGTGTCTCAGTGTCTCAGTGTCTCAGTGTCCATGGCGCTGCAGGCAGTGGGCTGGTTCTCTCTCAGTGTCTCAGTGTCAGGGTGCTGCAGGCAGTGGGCTGGTTCTCTCTCAGTGTCTCAGTGTCAGGGTGCTACAGGCAGTGGGCTGGTTCTCTCTCAGTGGCTCAGTGTCAGGGTGCTGCAGGCAGTGGGCTGGTTCTCTCTCAGTGTCTCAGTGTCAGGGTGCTGCAGGCAGTGGGCTGGTTCTCTCAGTGTCTCAGTGTCAGGGTGCTGCAGGCAGTGGGCTGGTTCTCTCTCAGTGTCTCAGTGTCAGGGTGCTGCAGGCAGTGGGCTGGTTCTCTCTCAGTGTCTCAGTGTCAGGGTGCTGCAGGCAGTGGGCTGGTTCTCTCTCAGTGTCTCAGTGTCAGGGTGCTGCAGGCAGTGGGCTGGTTCTCTCTCAGTGTCTCAGTGTCAGGGTGCTGCAGGCAGTGGGCTGGTTCTCTCTCAGTGTCTCAGTGTCAGGGTGCTGCAGGCAGTGGGCTGGTTCTCTCTCAGTGTCTCAGTGTCAGGGTGCTGCAGGCAGTGGGCTGGTTCTCTCAGTGTCTCAGTGTCAGGGTGCTGCAGGCAGTGGGCTGGTTCTCTCTCAGTGTCTCAGTGTCAGGGTGCTGCAGGCAGTGGGCTGGTTCTCTCTCAGTGTCTCAGTGTCAGGGTGCTGCAGGCAGTGGGCTGGTTCTCTCTCAGTGTCTCAGTGTCAGGGCGCTGCAGGCAGTGGGCTGGGTCTCTCTCAGTGTCTCAGTGTCAGGGTGCTGCAGGCAGTGGGCTGGTTCTCTCTCAGTGTCTCAGTGTCAGGGTGCTGCAGGCAGTGGGCTGCGTCTCTCTCAATGTCTCAGTGTCCATGGCACTAAAGGCAGTCGGCTGTGTCTCTCTCAGTGTCACACTCTCTCTACACTCTCTCTACTCTCTCTCTCTCTCTCTCTCTCTCTCTCTCTCTCTCTCTCTCTCTCTCTCTCTCTCCCTTCTCTCTCTCTTACTCTCTCTCTACTCTTTCTCTCTCTCTCTCTACACTCCATTTCTCTCTCTCTCTCTACACTCTCTCTCCACACAGGGAGTCAGAGAGTTTGTAAGCCATGGTGTGGTGTGAGCAGGATAAGCTCAGTATTTTGTCCCTGAGGTCCTGTCTGGCGAGAGCAGTGCAGTGCAGTGCAGTACAGTGCAGTGCTGGGCAGTGCAGTGCAGTGCTGTGCAGTGCAGTGCTGTGGAGCAGAGAGGCATTGTTGATTCCACCTCTCACTGGAGCTCATTCATCATGTATTACCGGGGTCCACACTGTTAGACCCCGCTGTAGTGCAGGGTACCATTCACTGTGTCAGCAGCGAGGCGGTGTGGCACTGATTAGTGTGTGACTGCTGGCTTTAGGATGACTATAGCTTATTGTACAACACGAAGAAGGCATTAGCTGAAACGAGTGTCTGCTTAACTAACACAGCTTAGGAACGTTTTTTTTTATTGTTAAGTTCATAGAAATGACTTTCAATATTTTAATCAGGTTTGTACCAATCTCTGTTCAATGAGCTTTACTACACTGTAAACTCTGAGAAGGGGCTGGTTCATTATCTTCACTGTGCTTTAATACACTTTGAGAAGGGGCTGGTTCAATATCTTCACTGTGCTTTGAGAAGGGGCTGGTTCATTATCTTCACTGTGCTTTGAGAAGGGGCTGGTTCATTATCTTCTCTGTGCTTTGAGAAGGGGGCTGGTTCATTATCTTCTCTGTGCTTTGAGAAGGGGGCTGGTTCATTATCTTCTCTGTGCTTTGAGAAGGGGCTGGTTCATTATCTTCACTGTGCTTTGAGAAGGGGGCTGGTTCATTATCTTCACTGTGCTTTGAGAAGGGGGCTGGTTCATTATCTTCACTGTGCTTTAATACACTTTGAGAAGGGGCTGGTTCATCATCTTCACTGTGCTTTACTACACTTTGTGAAGGGACTGGTTCATTATCTTCACTGTGCTTTCATACACTTTGAGAAGGGGCTGGTTCATTATCTTCTCTGTGCTTTGAGAAGGGGGCTGGTTCATTATCTTCACTGTGCTTTGAGAAGGGGCTGGTTCATTATCTTCACTGTGCTTTGAGAAGGGGCTGGTTCATTATCTTCACTGTGCTTTGAGAAGGGGGCTGGTTCATTATCTTCACTGTGCTTTAATACACTTTGAGAAGGGGCTGGTTCATTATCTTCTCTGTGCTTTAATACACTTTGAGAAGGGGCTGATTC
This sequence comes from Acipenser oxyrinchus oxyrinchus, assembly GCA_030684275.1. Lineage (NCBI taxonomy): Eukaryota > Metazoa > Chordata > Actinopteri > Acipenseriformes > Acipenseridae > Acipenser > Acipenser oxyrinchus. Next base: position 4,247,527 of record CM060278.1, on the reverse strand, counting down.
ATTATCTTCACTGTGCTTTACTACACTTTGAGAAGGGGCTGGTTCATTATCTTCTCTGTGCTTTGAGAAGGGGCTGGTTCATTATCTTCACTGTGCTTTGAGAAGGGGGCTGGTTCATTATCTTCTCTGTGCTTTGAGAAGGGGTTGGTTCATTATCTTCACTGTGCTTTACTACAGTTTGAGAAGGGGCTGGTTCATTATCTTCACTGTGCTTTGAGAAGGGGCTGGTTCATTATCTTCACTGTGCTTTCATACACTTTGAGAAGGGGCTGGTTCATTATCTTCTCTGTGCTTTGAGAAGGGGCTGGTTCATTATCTTCACTGTGCTTTGAGAAGGGGCTGGTTCATTATCTTCACTGTGCTTTACTACAGTTTGAGAAGGGGCTGGTTCATTATCTTCACTGTGCTTTGAGAAGGGGCTGGTTCATTACCTTCACTGTGCTTTGAGAAGGGGCTGGTTCATTATCTTCTCTGTGCTTTGAGAAGGGGCTGGTTCATTATCTTCACTGTGCTTTGAGAAGGGGGCTGGTTCATTATCTTCACTGTGCTTTACTACAGTTTGAGAAGGGGCTGGTTCATTATCTTCACTGTGCTTTGAGAAGGGGCTGGTTCATTATCTTCACTGTGCTTTGAGAAGGGGCTGGTTCATTATCTTCTCTGTGCTTTGAGAAGGGGCTGGTTCATTATCTTCACTGTGCTTTGAGAAGGGGCTGGTTCATTATCTTCACTGTGCTTTACTACAGTTTGAGAAGGGGCTGGTTCATTATCTTCACTGTGCTTTGAGAAGGGGCTGGTTCATTACCTTCACTGTGCTTTGAGAAGGGGCTGGTTCATTATCTTCTCTGTGCTTTGAGAAGGGGCTGGTTCATTATCTTCACTGTGCTTTGAGAAGGGGGCTGGTTCATTATCTTCACTGTGCTTTGAGAAGGGGGCTGGTTCATTATCTTCACTGTGCTTTGAGAAGGGGCTGGTTCATTATCTTCACTGTGCTTTGAGAAGGGGGCTGGTTCATTATCTTCACTGTGCTTTGAGAAGGGGCTGGTTCATTATCTTCACTGTGCTTTGAGAAGGGGCTGGTTCATTATCTTCACTGTGCTTTGAGAAGGGGCTGGTTCATTATCTTCACTGTGCTTTGAGAAGGGGCTGGTTCATTATCTTCACTGTGCTTTGAGAAGGGGCTGGTTCATTATCTTCACTGTGCTTTGAGAAGGGGGCTGGTTCATTATCTTCACTGTGCTTTGAGAAGGGGCTGGTTCATTATCTTCACTGTGCTTTGAGAAGGGGCTGGTTCATTATCTTCACTGTGCTTTGAGAAGGGGGCTGGTTCATTATCTTCACTGTGCTTTACTACACTGTGCTGTGCTTTTACCAGGGGATAGCACAGCAGTAAACTTTGACAAGGTGAAGTGTGCAGTTTGCAGTGTTTTATCCAGGCCCTGAATCTCTCAGCTCCTGTCTATCTGGGCTCTGGCTACATTTAGCATGACAATGACACACTTTGGGAAAACACTATTCGTTTTATTCAGGACAAAATGCTATAATTACACATCTCCCAGGACCTGATCATGTAGGCTATCAAACCAAAAGAATACTTTCAATTGAGCTGCGCTGAGGCCTGCTCAAGACTCTCCTTCCTCTTCCTCATCCTCTTGGATTGTGATCTGCTCGGGAGAGGAAGAGAGAAAGGGCGGGAGAGCGAGAGAAAGGAGAATATTATACAGAGCTGCACGTGTGACCAGGTTTCCATAGTAACCTGGTGGGCTGTGTTTGAGAGGGAGGGGAGGGAGGGAAGGAGAGGGAGAGAGGGGAGGGAGAGGGAAAGGAGGGACAGGGTTCAGCCCAGTGTTTCACTTCACTGGATTTGAAACCACTAATAAATCTCAGCCTGTGTTATTCCTGTGTGTCTTTTTGTATTGAGATGAAACGTTGTTGCTATGGAGACGAGATATGGGGGCGTGTGAGAGTGCATGTGGGGAGGGGAGTGGGGGAAATGATGTCGTTCAGGACTGAGGCTGGCTTCCTGTTGTAGTGCTGTCACAAAAGGAAGGTATTACAGTGACACATTGTGGGCGTGGATGGTACTGCTCCCTGCTGCAACAGAGTGTTTTCTGTATTTCACAGAACTGTTTAAATTAATTGAAATGTTGGCATCACAAAGACCTCTCTGTGGGGTCAGTTTGACCTGCATGAACTGCAGGACCCACACTCTTTGGCAATTTGTTACCTTGCTGAGGCCTCTCTCCCTTTCTTAACTCTCTCTCTCTCTCTCTCTCTCTCTCTCTCTCTCTCTCTCTCTCTCTCTCTGTCTCTCTGTCTCTAGATGCCCGGTGTGCCCCCCCTGCTCCCCCAGTGTATCGCATGCCCCTTACTCTCACTCTCCGTACGAGCGGCCTGGCTGGAACCCACGTCTCTGTGTGATCTCAGGAAATCAGCTCTTTATGTTAGACGAGGAAGAGGTGAGTGACCTGCTGCATCCACACTGTCTACAGCGATACATCACTGCACACAAACCCCCTGTACAAGAATAAGATACACACACCTCTGCACACACACACACACCTCCTCTACATCTACACACACACACACCTCCTCTACACACACACACACCTCCTCTACATCTACACACACACACCTCCTCCACATCTACACACACACACACCTCCTCTACACACACACACACCTCCTCTACATCTACACACACACACCTCCTCTACACACACACACACCTCCTCTACATCTACACACACACACACCTCCTCTACACACACACACCTCCTCTACATCTACACACACACACCTCCTCTACACACACACACACCTCCTCTACACACACACACACACCTCCTCTACACACACACACACACCCTCTACACACACACACACACCTCCTCTACACACACACACACACACTACACACACACACACACACACACACCTCCTCTACATCTACACACACACCTCCTCTACATCTACACACACACCTCCTCTACACACACACACACCTCCTCTACACACACACACACACACCTCCTCTACATCTACACACACACACCTCCTCTACATCTACACACACACCTCCTCTACATCTACACACACACACCTCCTCTACATCTACACACACACACCTCCTCTACATCTACACACACCCCCTCTACACACACACACACACACACACCTCCTCTACATCTACACACACACACCTCCTCTACACACACACACCTCCTCTACACACACACACACCTCCTCTACATCTACACACACACACACCTCCTCTAAATCTACACACACACACACCTCCTCTACATCTACACACACACACCCCTCCTCTACATCTACACACACACACCTCCTCTACATCTACACACACACACACCTCCTCTACATCTACACACACACACCTCCTCTACATCTACACACACACACCTCCTCTACACACACACACACCTCCTCTACATCTACACACACACACCTCCTCTACACACACACACACCTCCTTTACACACACACACACACACCTCCTCTACATCTACACACACACACACACCTCCTCTACATCTACACACACACACACCTCCTCTACATCTACACACACACCTCCTTTACACACACACACACCTCCTCTACACACACACACCTCCTCTACATCTACACACACACACCTCCTCTACACACACACACACCTCCTTTACACACACACACACCTCCTCTACACACACACACCTCCTCTACATCTACACACACACACACACACACAACTCCTCTACATCTACACACACACACACACACCTCCTCTACATCTACACACACACACACCTCCTCTACATCTACACACACACACACCTCCTCTACATCTACACACACACACACCTCCTCTACACACACACACACCTCCTCTACACACACACACCTCCTCTACATCTACACACACACACACACACTCCTCTACATCTACACACACATACACACCTCCTCTACATCTACACACACACACCTCATCTACACACAAACACACCTTCTCTACATCTACACACACACACCTCCTCTACACACACACACACACCTCCTCTATATCTACACACACACACCTCCTCTACATCTACACACACACCTCCACATCTACACACACACACCTCCTCTACATCTACACACACACTCCCACCTCCTCTACACACACACACACACCTCCTCTACACACACACACACACCTCCTCTACATCTACACACACACACCCTCCTCTACATCACACAAACACACCTCCTCTACATCTACACACACACCTCCTCTACATCTACACACACACCTCCTCTACATCTACACACACACACCTCCTCTACACACACACACACCTCCTCTACACACACACACACCTCCTCTACATCTACACACACACACACCTCCTCTACATCTACACACACACACACCTCCTCTACATCTACACACACACACCTCCTCTACATCTACACACACACACACCTCCTCTACATCTACACACACACACCTCCTCTACATCTACACACACACACACCTCCTCTACATCTACACACACACACCTCCTCTACATCTACACACACACACCTCCTCTACACACACACACACACCTCCTCTACACACACACACACCTCCTCTACACACACACACACCTCCTCTACACACACACACACACCTCCTCTACATCTACACACACACACACCTCCTCTACACACACACACACACCTCCTCTACACACACACACACCTCCTCTACACACACACACACACCTCTACATCACACACACACACACTCCTCTACATCACACACACACACACCTCCTCTACACACACACACACACTCCTCTACACACACACACACACCTCCTCTACACACACACACACACACTCTACACACACACACACACCTCACATCTACACACACACACACACTCCTCTACACACACACACACACACACACACACACACACACACACACACACACACACACATACACACACCTCCTCTACACACAGACACACACACACACACACACACACACACACACACCTCCTCTACACACACACACACACACACACACACACACACACACACACACACACCCCTCCTCTACACACACACACACACACACACACACACACACACACACACACACCTCCTCTACACACACACACACACACACACACACACACACACACACACACACACTCCCTCACACTGATCACACACACACTCACTCTACACACACACACACTGTCATTCTCACACACACATGCAGCATCTCCTCTACAGCATGTCACGTCATTCTCAATCTCTAATGCAGTATCTCCTCTAAATGCAAGCCGCTGTCATTCTCAATCTCTAATGCAGTATCTCCTCTAAATGCAAGCCGTCTGTCATTCTCAATCTCTAATGCAGTATCTCCTCTAAATGCAAGCCGTCTGTCATTCTCAATCTCTAATGCAGTATCTCCTCTAAATGCAAGCCGTCTGTCATTCTCAATCTCTAATGCAGTATCTCCTCTAAATGCAAGCCGTCTGTCATTCTCAATCTCTAATGCAGTATCTCCTCTAAATGCAAGCCGTCTGTCATTCTCAATCTCTAATGCAGTATCTCCTCTAAATGCAAGCCGTCTGTCATTCTCAATCTCTAATGCAGTATCTCCTCTAAATGCAAGCCGTCTGTCATTCTCAATCTCTAATGCAGTATCTCCTCTAAATGCAAGCCGTCTGTCATTCTCAATCTCTAATGCAGTATCTCCTCTAAATGCAAGCCGTCTGTCATTCTCAATCTCTAATGCAGTATCTCCTCTAAATGCAAGCCGTCTGTCATTCTCAATCTCTAATGCAGTATCTCCTCTAAATGCAAGCCGCCTGTCATTCTCAATCTCTAATGCAGTATCTCCTCTAAATGCAAGCCGCCTGTCATTCTCAATCTCTAATGCAGTATCTCCTCTAAATGCAAGCCGCCTGTCATTCTCAATCTCTAATGCAGTATCTCCTCTAAATGCAAGCCGCCTGTCATTCTCAATCTCTAATGCAGTATCTCCTCTAAATGCAAGCCGCCTGTCATTCTCAATCTCTAATGCAGTATCTCCTCTAAATGCAAGCCGCCTGTCATTCTCCAATCTCTAATGCAGTATCTCCTCTAAATGCAAGCCGCCTGTCATTCTCAATCTCTAATGCAGTATCTCCTCTAAATGCAAGCCGCCTGTCATTCTCCAATCTCTAATGCAGTATCTCCTCTAAATGCAAGCCGCCTGTCATTCTCAATCTCTAATGCAGTATCTCCTCTAAATGCAAGCCGCCTGTCATTCTCAATCTCTAATGCAGTATCTCCTCTAAATGCAAGCCGCCTGTCATTCTCAATCTCTAATGCAGTATCTCCTCTAAATGCAAGCCGCCTGTCATTCTCAATCTCTAATGCAGTATCTCCTCTAAATGCAAGCCGCCTGTCATTCTCCAATCTCTAATGCAGTATCTCCTCTAAATGCAAGCCGTCTGTCATTCTCCAATCTCTAATGCAGTATCTCCTCTAAATGCAAGCCGTCTGTCATTCTCAATCTCTAATGCAGTATCTCCTCTAAATGCAAGCCGTCTGTCATTCTCCAATCTCTAATGCAGTATCTCCTCTAAATGCAAGCCGTCTGTCATTCTCAATCTCTAATGCAGTATCTCCTCTAAATGCAAGCCGTCTGTCATTCTCAATCTCTAATGCAGTATCTCCTCTAAATGCAAGCCGTCTGTCATTCTCCAATCTCTAATGCAGTATCTCCTCTAAATGCAAGCCGTCTGTCATTCTCCAATCTCTAATGCAGTATCTCCTCTAAATGCAAGCCGTCTGTCATTCTCCAATCTCTAATGCAGTATCTCCTCTAAATGCAAGCCGTCTGTCATTCTCCAATCTCTAATGCAGTATCTCCTCTAAATGCAAGCCGTCTGTCATTCTCAATCTCTAATGCAGTATCTCCTCTAAATGCAAGCCGTCTGTCATTCTCAATCTCTAATGCAGTATCTCCTCTAAATGCAAGCCGTCTGTCATTCTCAATCTCTAATGCAGTATCTCCTCTAAATGCAAGCCGTCTGTCATTCTCAATCTCTAATGCAGTATCTCCTCTAAATGCAAGCCGTCTGTCATTCTCAATCTCTAATGCAGTATCTCCTCTAAATGCAAGCCGTCTGTCATTCTCAATCTCTAATGCAGTATCTCCTCTAAATGCAAGCCGTCTGTCATTCTCCAATCTCTAATGCAGTATCTCCTCTAAATGCAAGCCGTCTGTCATTCTCCAATCTCTAATGCAGTATCTCCTCTAAATGCAAGCCGTCTGTCATTCTCAATCTCTAATGCAGTATCTCCTCTAAATGCAAGCCGTCTGTCATTCTCAATCTCTAATGCAGTATCTCCTCTAAATGCAAGCCGTCTGTCATTCTCAATCTCTAATGCAGTATCTCCTCTAAATGCAAGCCGTCTGTCATTCTCCAATCTCTAATGCAGTATCTCCTCTAAATGCAAGCCGTCTGTCATTCTCAATCTCTAATGCAGTATCTCCTCTAAATGCAAGCCGTCTGTCATTCTCCAATCTCTTGTTTCTGCTCACATTCTTATTTGCCTTTATTTCTGTTCCAGCACAAATGTCATTTTTTTAGCCGGATATAGGGGTGCAGCTATCATTTTGCCCCCCCCCCCCCTGAAACTGGGGTTCTGTTTAAAGATTCCCTATTTTTTGGAAGATGCACGTCATTTCTAGAACCAACTCTCATAGATCCAGCTTTTAAAAGCGGTTGGAAATGTCAAAGTTCAGCAGCTTCACTTATAGCTGCATTTCTGTCTTATGACCAGCAGGTGGCAGCAGCAGAGCAACTGTCACGCTGAGAACTGACTGAGGGACTGGCACCCCCTCTAAACAGCTGGGAATGTTTCATTTAATTACTACATTTGCACATCTATACACTCCTCCTAGATCTATCTATCTATCTATCTATCTATCCATCTATCTATCCATCCATCCATCCATCTGTCCATCCGTCCATCCATCCATCCATCCATCCATCTATCCATCCATCCATCCATCTATCTATCTATCTATCTATCTATCTATCTATCTATCTATCTATCTATCCATCTATCTATCCATCCATCCATCCGTCCGTCCGTCCGTCCGTCCATCCATCCATCCATCCATCCATCCATCTATCTATCTATCTATCTATCTATCTATACGCAGGCAGCAGTGTGGAGTAGTGGTTAGGGCTCTGGACTCTTTACCGGAGGGTTGTGGGTTCAGTCCCAGGTGGGGGACACTGCTGCTGTACCCTTGAGCAAGGTACTTTACCTAGATTGCTCCAGTAAAAACCCAACTGTATAAATGGGTAATTGTATGTAAAAATAATGTGATATCTTGTAAGAATTGTAAGTCGCCCTGGATAAGGGCGTCTGCTAAGAAATAAATAATAATAAAACAAACACAACACTCAGGTCTAATGGATTTAATCAAACATTTTAAACAGAGATATCACAGAAAATGAGAACAAAAGCACATCATGATAAGTTTTCAGTATGAAACGTGACACACTGTCAAAATGAAAACATGACAAAGTTAGTATCGGGTATGACCTCCCTGAGCATTATCACAATCCTGGCAGCGTTGATGCATAGACCTGATCAGCCTCTGGATAGACTGCTGTGGGATGTTCTGCTGCAGTCAGCTGGTGAAGGTTGGTTGGTCGCGGTTGGCTCCTGTGGGTGGCGCTGGTGATTTGGTCCCACAGATGTTCTATTGGACTCAGGTCAGGAGAAAAAGCTGGCCACGGCAAGACCTCGACATTGCTTTCTTGAAGTCATGCAATTGTAATCGCTGTTCCCTCGGTTATCGTTGTTTACCCAGTTATTGATTATCAGTTCATGCCAATCGGATAGCTGCTGTGATCAAGCTAACTGAAGCCTCTCATCATTCATACAGGATTACTGTCTGATTCTTTCTTTCATGCTTTTGATAGGAAATCATTTCATTTCACTTCGCTTGTTTCCATAGAAATGTCTCTGCAGTGCATTGTGGCACTGTAGTGCAGGGCACAAGGAAATACACGTCCCAGAATTCACAGGGGTAGCACTTTAGGTAGGACGATGGAAAGGCCACATGCACTTGATGAGTGACTCGCATGCACTCCGCCCGTGACAGATTCTCCTTGTCAGGGAATTGCATTGATTGGAGCTCAGTGTCAAGGTGAATGGCAAGGCAGCTTCCCTTGCTGTGAAACCAACACATTTTTAACAGGTGTGTTTCAGTTTCATTTAATACCGGGTGACAAAACATGTGAAAGAGAATTGCTCTGCAAACCTGCATCTCCGCACTCACTTCCTTTCTTCCTGTCTTTCTCCCCTGACCCTGCACTGTGACTCCGGTCCTGTGTTTCCAGGTCCACCCCTTGTTGATGCGGGAGAGGAGAGCGGAGACGCATCGCAACAAGCTCCTGCGACGCACTGTGAGCGTCCCTGTGGAGGGGAGACACCACTCCGAGCAGGGTAAGAGAGGAGGGGAGACACCACCCCGAGCAGGGTAAGAGAGGAGGGGAGACACCACCCCGAGCAGGGTGAGAGAGGAGGGGAGACACCACCCCGAGCAGGGTGAGAGAGGAGGAGGGGAGACACCACCCCGAGCAGGGTGAGAGAGGAGGGGAGACACCACCCCGAGCAGGGTGAGAGAGGAGGAGGGGAGACACCACCCGAGCAGGGTGAGAGAGGAGGAGGGGAGACACCACCCCGAGCAGGGTGAGAGAGGAGGGGAGACACCACCCCGAGCAGGGTGAGAGAGGAGGAGGGGAGACACCACCCCGAGCAGGGTGAGAGAGGAGGGGAGACACCACCCCGAGCAGGGTGAGAGAGGAGGGGAGACACCACCCGAGCAGGGTGAGAGAGGAGGAGGGAGACACCACCCGAGCAGGGTGAGAGAGGAGGAGGGAGACACCACCCGAGCAGGGTGAGAGAGGAGGGGAGACACCACCCGAGCAGGGTGAGAGAGGAGGAGGGAGACACCACCCGAGCAGGGTGAGAGAGGAGGGAGACACCACCCCGAGCAGGGTGAGAGAGGAGGAGGGAGACACCACCCGAGCAGGGTGAGAGAGGAGGAGGAGACACCACCCGAGCAGGGTGAGAGAGGAGGAGGGAGACACCACCCGAGCAGGGTGAGAGAGGAGGAGGGAGACACCACCCGAGCAGGGTGAGAGAGGAGGAGGAGACACCACCCGAGCAGGGTGAGAGAGGAGGGAGACACCACCCGAGCAGGGTGAGAGAGGAGGGGAGACACCACCCGAGCAGGGTGAGAGGAGGAGGGGAGACACCACCCGAGCAGGGTGAGAGAGGAGGAGGGAGACACCACCCGAGCAGGGTGAGAGAGGAGGAGGAGACACCACCCGAGCAGGGTGAGAGAGGAGGAGGAGACACCACCCCGAGCAGGGTGAGAGAGGAGGGGAGACACCACCCGAGCAGGGTGAGAGAGGAGGAGGGAGACACCACCCCGAGCAGGGTGAGAGAGAGGAGGGGAGACACCACCCGAGCAGGGTGAGAGAGGAGGAGGGGAGACACCACCCGAGCAGGGTGAGAGAGGAGGGGAGACACCACCCCGAGCAGGGTGAGAGAGGAGGGGAGACACCACCCGAGCAGGGTGAGAGAGGAGGGGAGACACCACCCGAGCAGGGTGAGAGAGGAGGAGGGAGACACCACCCGAGCAGGGTGAGAGAGGAGGAGGGAGACACCACCCGAGCAGGGTGAGAGAGGAGGAGGGGAGACACCACCCGAGCAGGGTGAGAGAGAGGAGGGGAGACACCACCCGAGCAGGGTGAGAGAGGAGGGGAGACACCACCCGAGCAGGGTGAGAGAGGAGGAGGGGAGACACCACCCGAGCAGGGTGAGAGAGGAGGGGAGACACCACCCGAGCAGGGTGAGAGAGGAGGAGGGGAGACACCACCCGAGCAGGGTGAGAGAGGAGGAGGAGACACCACCCGAGCAGGGTGAGAGAGGAGGAGGAGACACCACCCGAGCAGGGTGAGAGAGGAGGGGAGACACCACCCGAGCAGGGTGAGAGAGGAGGGGAGACACCACCCCGAGCAGGGTGAGAGAGGAGGGGAGACACCACCCGAGCAGGGTGAGAGAGGAGGGGAGACACCACCCGAGCAGGGTGAGAGAGAGGAGGGGAGACACCACCCGAGCAGGGTGAGAGAGGAGGGGAGACACCACCCGAGCAGGGTGAGAGAGGAGGGGAGACACCACCCGAGCAGGGTGAGAGAGAGGAGGGGAGACACCACCCGAGCAGGGTGAGAGAGGAGGAGGGAGACACCACCCGAGCAGGGTGAGAGAGGAGGGGAGACACCACCCGAGCAGGGTGAGAGAGGAGGAGGAGACACCACCCGAGCAGGGTGAGAGAGAGGAGGGGAGACACCACCCGAGCAGGGTGAGAGAGGAGGGGAGACACCACCCGAGCAGGGTGAGAGAGAGGAGGGGAGACACCACCCGAGCAGGGTGAGAGAGGAGGAGGAGACACCACCCGAGCAGGGTGAGAGAGGAGGGGAGACACCACCCGAGCAGGGTGAGAGAGGAGGGGAGACACCACCCGAGCAGGGTGAGAGAGGAGGAGGAGACACCACCCGAGCAGGGTGAGAGAGAGGAGGGGAGACACCACCCGAGCAGGGTGAGAGAGGAGGGAGACACCACCCGAGCAGGGTGAGAGAGGAGGGGAGACACCACCCGAGCAGGGTGAGAGAGGAGGAGGGAGACACCACCCGAGCAGGGTGAGAGGAGGAGGGGAGACACCACCCGAGCAGGGTGAGAGAGGAGGGGAGACACCACCCGAGCAGGGTGAGAGGAGGAGGGGAGACACCACCCGAGCAGGGTGAGAGAGGAGGAGGGAGACACCACCCGAGCAGGGTGAGAGAGGAGGAGGGGAGACCACCCGAGCAGGGTGAGAGAGGAGGGGAGACACCACCCGAGCAGGGTGAGAGAGGAGGGAGACACCACCCGAGCAGGGTGAGAGAGGAGGGGAGACACCACCCGAGCAGGGTGAGAGAGGAGGGGAGACACCACCCGAGCAGGGTGAGAGAGGAGGAGGGGAGACACCACCCGAGCAGGGTGAGAGGAGGGGAGACACCACCCGAGCAGGGTGAGAGAGAGGAGGGGAGACACCACCCGAGCAGGGTGAGAGAGGAGGGGAGACACCACCCGAGCAGGGTGAGAGAGGAGGGAGACACCACCCGAGCAGGGTGAGAGAGGAGGGGAGACACCACCCCGAGCAGGGTGAGAGAGGAGGAGGGAGACACCACCCGAGCAGGGTGAGAGAGGAGGGGAGACACCACCCGAGCAGGGTGAGAGAGAGGAGGGGAGACACCACCCGAGCAGGGTGAGAGAGGAGGAGGGGAGACACCACCCGAGCAGGGTGAGAGAGGAGGGGAGACACCACCCGAGCAGGGTGAGAGAGGAGGGGAGACACCACCCGAGCAGGGTGAGAGAGGAGGGGAGACACCACCCGAGCAGGGTGAGAGAGGAGGGGAGACACCACCCGAGCAGGGTGAGAGAGGAGAGAGGAGGGGAGAGAGAGACACCCCGAGCAGGGTGAGAGAGGAGGGGAGACACCACCCGAGCAGGGTGAGAGAGGAGGAGGGAGACACCACCCGAGCAGGGTGAGAGAGGAGGGGAGACACCACCCGAGCAGGGTGAGAGAGGAGGGGAGACACCACCCCGAGCAGGGTGAGAGAGGAGGAGGGGAGACACCACCCCGAGCAGGGTGAGAGAGGAGGAGGGGAGACACCACCCCGAGCAGGGTGAGAGAGGAGGAGGGGAGACACCACTCCGAGCAGGGTGAGAGAGGAGGAGGAGACACCACCCGAGCAGGGTGAGAGAGGAGGAGACACCACCGAGCAGGGTGAGAGGAGGGAGACACCACCCCGAGCAGGGTGAGAGAGGAGGGAGACACCACCCCGAGCAGGGTGAGAGAGGAGGGGAGACACCACCCCGATCTCCCCTCTCTCCTCTCTGTCCCTCACTGTGCTGTGCCATCTCCCCTCTCTCCTCTCTGTCCCTCACTGTGCTGTACCATCTCCCCTCTCTCCTCTCTGTCCCTCACTGTGCTGTGTCATCTCCCCTCTCTCCTCTCTGTCCCTCACTGTGCTGTACCATCTCCCCTCTCTCCTCTCTGTCCCTCACTGTGCTGTACCATCTCCCTTCTCTCCTCTCTGTCTCTCACTGTGCTGTGCCATCTCCCCTCTCCTCTGTCCCTCACTGTGCTGTGCCATCTCCCCTCTCTCCTCTCTGTCCCTCACTGTGCTGTGCCATCTCCCCTCTCTCCTCTCTGTCCCTCACTGTGCTGTGCCATCTCCCCTCTCTCCTCTCTGTCCCTCACTGTGCTGTGCCATCTCCCCTCTCTCCTCTCTGTCTCTCACTGTGCTGTACCATCTCCCCTCTCTCCTCTCTGTCTCTCACTGTGCTGTACCATCTCCCTTCTTTCCTCTCTGTCCCTCACTGTGCTGTACCATCTCCCTTCTCTCCTCTCTGTCCCTCACTGTGCTGTACCATCTCCCTTCTCTCCTCTCTGTCTCTCACTGTGCTGTACCATCTCCCCTCTCTCCTCTCTGTCCCTCACTGTGCTGTACCATCTCCCCTCTCTCCTCTCTGTCTCTCACTGTGCTGTACCATCTCCCCTCTCTCCTCTCTGTCTCTCACTGTGCTGTACCATCTCCCCTCTCTCCCCTCTGTCTCTCACTGTGCTGTATCATCTCCCCTCTCTCCTCTCTGTCTCTCACTGTGCTGTACCATCTCCCCTCTCTCCTTTCTGTCCCTCACTGTGCTGTACCATCTCCCCTCTCTCCTTTCTGTCTCTCACTGTGCTGTGCCATCTCCCTTCTCTCCTCTGTCCCTCACTGTGCTGTGCCATTTCCCCTCTCTCCTCTCTGTCCCTCACTGTGCTGTACCATCTCCCTTCTCTCCTCTCTGTCCCTCACTGTTCTGTGCCATTCCCCTCTCTCCTCTCTGTCCCTCACTGTGCTGTGCCATCACCTCTCTCCTCTCTGTCTCTCTCTATCTGTATCTCTCTCTCTCCCTCTCTCTATCTCCCCTCTCTCCTCTCTGTCCCTCACTGTGCTGTACCATCTCCCCTCTCTCCTCTCTGTCCCTCACTGTGCTGTGCCATCACCTCTCTCCTCTCTGTCTCTCTCTATCTGTATCTCTCTCCCTCTCTCTATCTCCCCTCTCTCCTCTCTGTCTCTCACTGTGCTGTACCATCACCTCTCTGCTCTCTGTCCCTCACTGTGCTGTGCCATCTCCCCTCTCTCCTCTCTGTCCCTCACTGTGCTGTGCCATCTCCCCTCTCTCCTCTCTGTCCCTCACTGTGCTGTACCATCTCCCCTCTCTCCTCTCTGTCCCTCACTGTGCTGTGCCATCTCCCCTCTCTCCTCTCTGTCCCTCACTGTGCTGTGCCATCTCGCCTCTCTCCTCTCTGTCTCTCACTGTGCTGTACCATCTCCTCTCTCCTCTCTGTCCCTCACTGTGCTGTGCCATCTCCCCTCTCTCCTCTCTGTCTCTCACTGTGCTGTGCCATCTCGCCTCTCTCCTCTCTGTCTCTCACTGTGCTGTACCATCTCCTCTCTCCTCTCTGTCCCTCACTGTGCTGTGCCATCTCCCCTCTCTCCTCTCTGTCCCTCACTGTGCTGTGCCATCTCCCCTCTCTCCTCTCTGTCTCTCACTGTGCTGTACCATCTCCCCTCTCTCCTCTCTGTCCCTCACTGTGCTGTGCCATCACCTCTCTCCTCTCTGTCTCTCTCTATCTGTATCTCTCTCTCTCCCTCTCTCTATCCCTCTCTTTCTAAGTCTGTTATGACCTAGTTAATTAATTTCTATATGAATTCATGTGCACCTCTCTGACAGACAGGACGTGGGTGGCTTTTTTTTTTTTCTACCATAGAAAAACATTTTAACATTTTTAGAGAACTACCAGACCCTCTCCTTCCTTCTCTCTCTCTCCCTCTATATATCTCTTTTTCTCTCTTCATCTCTCACTCTCCCTCTCTCTGCTGCTTCCTCTTCCAGTCTATCTTCTCTCTCTCTCTCTCTCTCTCTCTCTCTCTCTCTCTCTCTCTCTCTCTCTCTCTCTCTCTCTCCCCCCTCCCGCTCTCACTTTGTATCTTGTATAATTATCTCCATGGCAACGATCACAGAGACGTTTTAAAACCATGAAAGGAATTTCCACCCTGCCTCATTTCAAGAGCTCTCTGCAGCACTGGGTGTGTGAGAGAGAGGGAGGGAGAGGAGAGGAGAGAGAGAGGAGAGAGGGGAAGAGGAGGAGAGAGGGATAGAGAGAGGGAGAGGGGAAGAGGTCAAGAGAGAGGGGGAGAGAGAGGGGAGAGGGAGAGGTCGAGAAGGGGAGGGAGCGAGGGAGAGAGAGGTAAAGAAGGAGAGAGGATGGGAGTATCTCTACTTCTCTCCCTGTGTTGGTGCTGCAGGGGTTAAAGGTCTAAGTTATAGGCTTGTGGTTGCCATGGAGACAGGAGAGCCTGTTTCCCCAGCAGGTGGCCTGTGATTGGTTAATGCTGTGCAGTCTTTGGAATCATCCCAGATGGACTAGCCCAACAGGGGAGTGGGGGGAGGGGGGTGGGGAGGCATTCTGCATTTCTTTCAATACCTGCAATTGTGATTCATCCCAGCAGAAGTTAACCATTTGACTGCCTGTGAAACAAATCTCTTACTAGCATGGAGCGTAGTCATTGTGTGTGTGTGTGTGAGAGAGAGAGAGTGAGAGAGAGAGAGAGAGAGAGAGAGAGAGAGAGAGAGTGTGTGTGTGTGTGTGTGTGTGTGTGTGTGTGTGTGTGTGTGTGTGTGTGTGTGTGTGTGTGTGTGTGTGTGTGTGTGTGTGTGTGTGTGTGTGTGTGTGTGTGTGTGTGTGTGTGTGTGTGTGTGTGTGTGTGTGTGTGTGTGTGTGTGTGTGTGTGTGTGTGTGTGTGTGTGTGTGTGTGTGTGTGTGTGTGTGTGTGTGTGTGTGTGTGTGTGTGTGTGTGTGTGTGTGTGTGTGTGTGTGTGTGTGTGTGTGTGTGTGTGTGTGTGTGTGTGTGTGTGTGTGTGTGTGTGTGTGTGTGTGTGTGTGTGTGTGTGTGTGTGTGTGTGTGTGTGTGTGTGTGTGTGTGTGTGTGTGTGTGTGTGTGTGTGTGTGTGTGTGTGTGTGTGTGTGTGTGTGTGTGTGTGTGTGTGTGTGTGTGTGTGTGTGTGTGTGTGTGTGTGTGTGTGTGTGTGTGTGTGTGTGTGTGTGTGTGTGTGTGTGTGTGTGTGTGTGTGTGTGTGTGTGTGTGTGTGTGTGTGTGTGTGTGTGTGTGTGTGTGTGTGTGTGTGTGTGTGTGTGTGTGTGTGTGTGTGTGTGTGTGTGTGTGTGTGTTTCTCTCTGTATTGGGGGTCTGTTTGATGCTGCTGTTTTAAGATCTGCTTTCACTGTGTTTGCTTGCAGTGTGGATTGCATGAATGCTGTTTCTGAACAGTTATGTATTATTATTATTATTATTATTATTATTATTATTATTATTATTATTATTATTATTATTTAGTCATTTCGCTTTTATCCAAAGCGACTTACACAGACTAGGGGTGCGCTATGTATCACAAGTGCTGCTGCGGGTTTACACCTCATGCGAAGGACGGAGCACAAGGAGGTTGAGTGACTTGCTCAGCTTCACACACAGTGAGCCAGTGACTGAGCCGGGATTGAATCTGCATCCTCCTGGTAACAAGCCCGCTTTCTCTAACCACTAGACCAGCAAGCCTCTCTATGTAACACTAACAACAAACACAAAGACAGCACCAAGATAAACACACACACACCTGTCTTTTACAGCCACTACCAGTTAGACGTGTGCTCCCATTCCCAGTATTTCCACTGGTCCCCAGCGCGATTCGAGTCACGGCCGGGTCTCGTTTCATCACCGCCCGTCTTTGCGCGCTCCCGCCTGCTTGAACGTGCCCGCGCCTCTGTGCTCGTGCTCGCGCTTTCCCTGAGTAGCGCCTCTTCATCAGCCGGCTGTGAGAGAGAGAGGGACGAGGCGAGCTGTGCGAGAAAACCTCCCTGACATTCCTGCACCTGGAATGAGCCCGCTCTTCGGTACCGCACCGCGCTGCGCTGTGGTACAGGACGCACGTTCCAGGCAGGTGAGGACAGTAATGCGACGGGCGATGCAGGCAGCCCCGCTCCTCCCCAGCGACTCATCCGTTTATTAGCACGACTGCCGCTTATCCGTTCACGCTGCTCGCTGGATAACAGCGGTACTGGCGGTCAGTTCTGGACTGGCGGAGGGTTCATGGTTTTCTGCGGGACCAGTGCGAGGTTGATTTGACGCGCAGAGGATCCGGTTGACCCTTGCCAGATGTTTCATCACTAGCGCGTCTCATCATCTCGGCCAGTCTCCCGAATCGGAGAGTTAAACCATGCCGGTCCCCCACACCAGCGGCATGAACCCGGGATCCCGAGAGCTGACGAGGGTAATTGTCGTTGTTAGCGCCGGTGAGAGGGCGGTATTGGAAGGGTTACTCGGGGCGGCACAGCGACTCAGTGCTGAAGGAAAGCTCGAACAGCCGCGGGAGGGACAGCGAGCACAGAAACTGCGATCAGCCGGACTTGGAGAGAAGCTCCCGGGGGCGCAGAACCCCAAGGACCGGTCATTCTAACAGCGATACCCGAAGGGACGTGCCAACACGCGCGGGAGCGCATTGGGGTTTTCATTTAGGGGTGTTTTTGTATCGATGTATCTACTTATTGAACAGACCAAAGGATGAAGCGATGCCGCCTGCAGCCTCCCTGCTTGAACCAGTTCCACCAACAGCGGCTCGGAGATGACAGCCAAGCCGGAGATGGCCCTCAGTTCCTGGGTACGGTTCCCATGTTGTTAGTTCTGGAGATCCGAGACTGCGCTCGGAGCGACCTCTAACGCAGCAATGTTGTGTTAAACCTGTCGCCTTTTTTTGTTTTGTTATTTATTTGTTATTTCCTATAGGTGCCTAGCAGCATTTCGCCTTAACGAAGTCTATCGCAAAGTGGATTTCGAGTGATCCGGATAATCCATCGACCTGTACAGCAAATGAACTGAAGCCAGCTGCAGCGTGTCGGCATTCACCTGTCATGAACATCTATCCTGGACACGCGAGAAAAACCAATCACGCTGCTAATCGCGTTTAACTGGGACAGGGTGTTAAGACATTGACCGGTAAAATCAATCTCGTGATGCACAGGGGAACGAGGGCAGACTAAGCCCGCTTTCAGTGCGTCTGCAACGGCTAGAAGGAGAGACTCAGCACGCTCCATTCACACTCAGCTTTAGGCTGCCCCCCCACACCCCCTCCCCACTCGTGCCCTGTCCCTGACCCCCACAGATCGGCGAGCACACGGGGCGCCAGGCGCGGTGTACCCGGCAACAGGTGCGTTCACCCCGACTGGAGCCTGCATTGACGGGAGCATGCATTCTGCAGCCCGCTGACAGATCAGCCAGCCCTCGGGAAAGCGCTGGGTGTTGTTCTTTCAGAGGGAAATCATCTTTACCCGGTTTTATCCCTCCTCTCAAAGCAAGGACAGCGCTCTATAGTACTGGGCGTGCAAGCGGAAGAGCCAGGGAACTGAGTCGTGACTGAAACGAGGTAGGCTATTGTACCGCATTTATTAATTTATTTATTTCATTAATTCATCTCAAATGATTGTGTGCAACACATTCAGAGTCACAGTGTAAGGAATAATCGTTTACAAGACCCTTCACAGAAGAATGTCTGTGTAGGACTGACTGGAAGTTTTATGATTCTCAATATGTGTCAAAAAATAATAATACGAAATAGTATGAACTGAAATACATTCTCACGTGGTGAAACTGGGCATGTGCTGTAATAAGAAAGCAGCCTGTGTCTTATTTACTGGAGTCAAGGTCGACTATCAATGCTCTAACCACACTGTGTGTAATTATACCTGACTATCAATGCTCTAACCACACTGTGTGTAATTATACCTGACTATCAATGCTCTAACCACACTGTGTGTAATTATACCTGACTATCAATGCTCTAACCACACTGTGTGTAATTATACCTGACTATCAATGCTCTAACCACACTGTGTGTAATTATACCTGACTATCAATGCTCTAACCACACTGTGTGTAATTATACCTGACTATCAATGCTCTAACCACACTGTGTGTAATGACCTGACTATCAATGCTCTAACCACACTGTGTGTAATTATACCTGACTATCAATGCTCTAACCACACTGTGTGTAATTATACCTGACTATCAATGCTCTAACCACACTGTGTGTAATTATACCTGACTATCAATGCTCTAACCACACTGTGTGTAATTATACCTGACTATCAATGCTCTAACCACACTGTGTGTAATTATACCTGACTATCAATGCTCTAACCACACTGTGTGTAATGACCTGACTATCAATGCTCTAACCACACTGTGTGTAATTATACCTGACTATCAATGCTCTAACCACACTGTGTGTAATTATACCTGACTATCAATGCTCTAACCACACTGTGTGTAATTATA
>CM060278.1:4215477-4222977 GCA_030684275.1 Acipenser oxyrinchus oxyrinchus | reverse complement strand
TGGGATTGTGAGTGTGTGGGATTGTGAGTGTGTGGGATTGTGAGTGTGTGGGATTGTGGGATTGTGAGTGTGTGTGATTGGGGTTGTGTGATATGGAGTGTGTTTGATTTGTAGAGTGTGTGATTGTGTGATTTGGAGTGTGTGTGATTGTGTGATTGTGTGATATGGAGTGTGTTTGATTTGTAGAGTGTGTGATTGTGTGATTTGGAGTGTGTGATTGTGTGATTTGGAGTGTGTGTGATTGTGTGATTGTGTGATTTGGAGTGTGTTTGATTTGTAGAGTGTGTGATTGTGTGATTTGGAGTGTGTGTGATTGTGTGATTGTGTGATTTGGAGTGTGTTTGATTTGTAGAGTGTGTGATTGTGTGATTTGGAGTGTGTGTGATTGTGTGATTGTGTGATTTGGAGTGTGTTTGATTTGTAGAGTGTGTGATTGTGTGATTTGGAGTGTGTGTGATTGTGTGATATGGAGTGTGTTTGATTTGTAGAGTGTGTGATTGTGTGATTTGGAGTGTGTGTGATTGTGTGATTGTGTGATATGGAGTGTGTTTGATTTGTAGAGTGTGTGATTGTGTGATTTGGAGTGTGTGTGATTGTGTGATTTGGAGTGTGTTTGATTTGTAGAGTGTGTGATTGTGTGATTTGGAGTGTGTGTGATTGTGTGATATGGAGTGTGTTTGATTTGTAGAGTGTGTGATTGTGTGATTTGGAGTGTGTGTGATTGTGTGATTGTGTGATTTGGAGTGTGTTTGATTTGTAGAGTGTGTGATTGTGTGATTTGGAGTGTGTGTGATTGTGTGATTTGGAGTGTGTGTGATTGTGTGATTTGGAGTGTGTGTGATTGTGTGATATGGAGTGTGTTTGATTTGTAGAGTGTGTGATTGTGTGATTTGGAGTGTGTGTGATTGTGTGATTGTGTGATATGGAGTGTGTTTGATTTGTAGAGTGTGTGATTGTGTGATTTGGAGTGTGTGTGATTGTGTGATATGGAGTGTGTTTGATTTGTAGAGTGCGTGATTGTGTGTTTCTGTGCGCTCTGATTTTTGCTACAAACTCTGGGAAAACGAATAAAATAGTTTCCATGGAAACAAAACGAACAGAAAGAATTTCAACTAGTAATCTAGTGAGAGAGAGAGAGAGAGAGAGAGAGAGAGAGAGAGAGAGAGAGAGAGAGAGAGAGAGAGGGGGTGGATGAGAGATAACCCTCTCTTTAATTCAGCCTCTCATCCCTGCTTCTCTTTTCTTCTCAAGAGGTCTGGGTTCCCAAGTGCAATGAGTGTCTGAGCTACCCAGCATTCAGACAGACACCCCGCCTCCCTCTCCTGCTCCCTCCCTCACCCCCCTCTCCCCTCTGTCTCCCTCTCCGGCTCTCTCCCTCCCTCACCCTGCCTCTCCCCTCTGTCTCTCTCTCCTGCTCCCTCCCTCCTCTCCCTCTCTCTCTCTCTCTGGCTCTCTCCCTCCTCTCCTCCCTCTCCTGCTCTTTCCCTCCCTCTCCCTCTCTCTCCTCTCCCTCCCTCTCCTGCCTCTCCCTCTCTCTCTCTCTCCTGCTCCTCCCTCCCTCTCCTCTCTCTCTCTCTCTCTCTCCTCCTCCCTCTCCTCTCTCTCCCTCTCCTCCCTCCTCCTCTCCCTCTCTCTCCTCTCTCTCTCTCCTCCTCTCCTCTCTCTTCCCTCTCCTCTCTCCCTTCCTCTTCCCTCTCTCCCTCACCCTCCTATCCCTCTCTCCTCCCTCCTCCTCCCTCTCTCTCCTCTCTCTCCTCCTCTCTCCTCTCTCTCTCTCCTCTCTCTTCCTCTCCTCTCTCTCCTCCCTCTTCTTCCTCTCTTCCCTATAGATGAGAGAGGGAAGAGATAGAGGGGGAGAGGGAAAAAGGGAAGTGGAAATAAAGGGAGAGTGAGAAGGAGAGGGAGCAAGGACGCGAGAGAATGGGAGAGAGTGCTTCTGTGTGATTATGTAAACCCGTGCGGGGGTGAGAGGAGTGTATTTATAGAATCTGTAATAAAGGGTTTAGAATTCCGGAGAGCGAGAGCGAGAGAGCGAGAAGAGAATAGAGACAGAGAGAGAGGGAAAGAGAGAGGGAAGGAGAGGGAGAGGGAGAGGGAGAGGGGAGGAGAGAGGAAGAGAAAGAGGTGAAGAGAGAGAGAGGAGAGAAGAGGGGAGAGAGAGGGGGAGAGAGATGGAAGGGGAGGTGTGGGAGAGGGAGAGAGAGAGGAGGAGAGGGAGAGAAAGAGGTGAAGAGAGAGAGAGACAGAGAGAAGAGGGGAGAGAGCGGGGGAGAGAGATGGAAGGGGAGGTGTGAGAGAGGTAGGGAGAGGAGAGAGAGAGGAGGAGAGGGAGAGAAAGAGGTGAAGAGAGAGAGAGACAGAGAGAAGAGGGGAGAGAGGGGGAGAGAGATGGAAGGGGAGGTGTGAGAGAGGTAGGGAGAGGAGGAGAGAGAGAGGGAGAGAGAGAGGAGGAGAGGGAGAGAAAGAGGACAAGAGAGAGATGACGAGAGAGATGGAGAGGAGAGAAATGCACAGGCTGTCCTTGTATCAGTGAGATCATGGGGCAGGTACAACAGGGAGGAGGAGGTCTCAGTGCAGCTCCTCTGAGAGGCACAGAGCAGCTCCAGCTGAAAGGAGGGAGCTGGGTGTGACTGAAGTGCACAAGCAGGAGGAGAGGGGGAGGTGTGTCAGGGAGGCGTGTCCCAGGAGAAGCAGGAGGAGAGGGGGAGGTGTGTCAGGGAGGCGTGTCCCAGGAGAAGCAGGAGGAGAGGGGGAGGTGTGTCAGGGAGGCGTGTCCCAGGAGAAGCAGGAGGAGAGGGGAGGTGTGTCAGGGAGGCGTGTCCCAGGAGAAGCAGGAGGAGAGGGGAGGTGTGTCAGGGAGGCGTGTCCCAGGAGAAGCAGGAGGAGAGGGGAGGTGTGTCAGGGAGGCGTGTCCCAGGAGAAGCAGGAGGAGAGGGGAGGTGTGTCAGGAGGCGTGTCCCAGGAGAAGCAGGAGGAGAGGGAGGTGTGTCAGGGAGGCGTGTCCCAGGAGAAGCAGGAGGAGAGGGGGAGGTGTGTCAGGGAGGCGTGTCCCAGGAGAAGCAGGAGGAGAGGGGGAGGTGTGTCAGGGAGGCGTGTCCCAGGAGAAGCAGGAGGAGAGGGGGAGGTGTGTCAGGGAGGCGTGTCCCAGGAGAAGCAGGAGGAGAGGGGGAGGTGTGTCAGGGAGGCGTGTCCCAGGAGAAGCAGGAGGAGAGGGGGAGGTGTGTCAGGGAGGCGTGTCCCAGGAGAAGCAGGAGGAGAGGGGGAGGTGTGTCAGGGAGGCGTGTCCCAGGAGAAGCAGGAGGAGAGGGAGGTGTGTCAGGGAGGCGTGTCCCAGGAGAAGCAGGAGGAGAGGGGAGGTGTGTCAGGGAGGCGTGTCCCAGGAGAAGCAGGAGGAGAGGGGAGGTGTGTCAGGGAGGCGTGTCCCAGGAGAAGCAGGAGGAGAGGGGAGGTGTGTCAGGGAGGCGTGTCCCAGGAGAAGCAGGAGGAGAGGGGAGGTGTGTCAGGAGGCGTGTCCCAGGAGAAGCAGGAGGAGAGGGGAGGTGTGTCAGGGAGGCGTGTCCCAGGAGAAGCAGGAGGAGAGGGGGAGGTGTGTCAGGGAGGCGTGTCCCAGGAGAAGCAGGAGGAGAGGGGGAGGTGTGTCAGGGAGGCGTGTCCCAGGCGAAGCAGGAGGAGAGGGGGAGGTGTGTCCCAGGCGAAGCAGGAGGAGAGGGGGAGGTGTGTCCCAGGCAAAGCAGGAGGAGAGGGGGATCAGCTTCCGGGAGGCTGCTGGAGATTGGAGAATGCAGGCAGATGTTGGCAGCAGCCTTACTGTCACACCGAGATTGGTACAGCTCCTCCGCCTCTGTCAATTCAAATTCAAATTCAAGAGGCTTTATTGGTATTACATAATAAACTACAGATTTCTGCCAAAGCATTTCAACAACTGCTCCCCTGTACTCCCAGACACCCCTGGACTCCCCACCCCGTCCATATTCACAGTAACACCATAGTCAGCAGTTGTAACTGGTCCCAGTGCAGAGTGCCTCTTTGGCGTCAAATAGGCAATGGCAGGCAGCTACATGCTGTGCAGCTCGTTCTGCTGCCTGCTGTCCCTCTCCTAACAGGACTGCCAGTTTCTCTGTGTCAGAGTCTAGGGAATTCTGTCACCTGATGGGCACATTTGGGAAGTACATGTCTGTGGGGTGCTTGTATTTGGGGCAGTGTAACAGGGAGTGCATCTCTGTCTCGACCTCCTCTCCCAGTTCACAGTGACAGCACAGCCGGTTTGCTCTGGCGCTCCAGGATTTTTTGTGCCGGCCAGTTTCAATGGCCAGGCTGTGGTCACTGAGTCAGTACTTGGTCAGTATTTGCCTCAGTTTAGTCTCTTTGACCCTGACCAGGTATTCAGCCTGGGTAAAGTCTCTTTTAGGGCCCGATAGCACTCTAGTTTGTTCTGTGTTTAATTTCGTATTTCCAATGTGACCTCTGTGTTTTTAAATGATGTACATTTTGTCATGATTTGAGTCTGAGCTATGTTTTTCTTGGTCTGGTGTTCATGCAGTGCTGAGGGGAGTCTGTTCTGGGTGCAGTGTGTCACTGTGCAGTGTGTGGCTCTGCAGTGCTGAGGGGAGTCTGTTCTGGGTGCAGTGTGTCACTGTGCAGTGTGTGGCTCTGCAGTGCTGAGGGGAGTCTGTTCTGGGTGCAGTGTGTCACTGCTGCAGTGCTGTGGCTCTGCAGTGCTGAGGGAGTCTGTTCTGGGTGCAGTGTGAGGGAGTCTGTTCTGGGTGCAGTGTGTGGCTCTGCAGTGCTGAGGGGAGTCTGTTCTGGGTGCAGTGTGTGGCTCTGCAGTGCTGAGGGGAGTCTGTTCTGGGTGCAGTGTGTGGCTCTGCAGTGCTGAGGGGAGTCTGTTCTGGGTGCAGTGTGTCGCTCTGCAGTGCTGAGGGGAGTCTGTTCTGGGTGCAGTGTGTGGCTCTGCAGTGCTGAGGGGAGTCTGTTCTGGGTGCAGTGTGTCGCTCTGCAGTGCTGAGGGGAGTCTGTTCTGGGTGCAGTGTGTGGCTCTGCAGTGCTGAGGGGAGTCTGTTCTGGGTGCAGTGTGTGGCTCTGCAGTGCTGAGGGGAGTCTGTTCTGGGTGCAGTGTGTCACTGTGCAGTGTGTGGCTCTGCAGTGCTGAGGGGAGTCTGTTCTGGGTGCAGTGTGTCGCTCTGCAGTGCTGAGGGGAGTCTGTTCTGGGTGCAGTGTGTGGCTCTGCAGTGCTGAGGGGAGTCTGTTCTGGGTGCAGTGTGTGGCTCTGCAGTGCCGAGGGGAGTCTGTTCTGGGTGCAGTGTGTGGCTCTGCAGTGCCGAGGGGAGTCTGTTCTGGGTGCAGTGTGTGGCTCTGCAGTGCCGAGGGGAGTCTGTTCTGGGTGCAGTGTGTGGCTCTGCAGTGCTGAGGGGAGTCTGTTCTGGGCGCAGTGTGTGGCTCTGCAGTGCTGAGAGGAGTCTGTTCTGGGCGCAGTGTGATGTGCAGGTGGGCTGCGTTTATATGGACCAGTAATTTATTGCTCTGTTTTTCATTTTGAGTTCCAATGGGAGCCAGCCCAGTTCAGCACGCATTGTTGGAGACGTTTCTGTGTAGCTGTAAAATAGTTTCTAATTTCTAGGTGCAATGATTCAGTTGAGTTTTTGTCCCATGTTTTGCAGTCTGTGTTTATGAGTGGTCCCCACACATCACTGCCATAGAGAAGAATTGCTTCAATAATAGTGAGAACAATTTTAAGCCAAATTTTACTGGTGGTTTCATTTTGTCGAGTCGATTCTTCACGGTGCAGAAAGCCCTGCATGCTTCTTCTTTAATGCATTCACTGCCAGGTTAAAGCTCCCTGATGGTCAGACCCAGGCATGTGTCGCTGGTGGTGTGTTCCAGGGTAGTGTTGCCTGGAGTGAAGTGTATGTTTCCCTGAGATCTGGCTTTCTTCTGCGATATCATAACTCTGGTCTTGTCCAGGTTTACTGTCAGTGCCCAGGTCTGACAGTACTGCTCTAGCAGTGCCAGGCTCTGCTGCAGCCCCTGCTCTGTGGGTGACAGCAGGACCAGGTCATCTGCGTAGAGCAGGAATTGAATTTCTGTGTCATGTAGAGTGAGTCCAGGGGCTGCAGACTGCTCCAGCACTCTGGCTAGCTCATTGATGTAGATCAAGGCTAGTCAATTATTTTATGTGAAGGTCCAATATTCTTAGTTACAGCAAGGTGAAGGTCCAGAGCACATTATAACTCTGACCCTCTACCCAGTACCCACAAGCAAACACATAACTACACAAATATCATTATTACACCTGCTGTTGTGTTCTTCACTTGGTTTGTAGAGTTTTTTTTGCTTTTTGATAATCAAAACTTATTTCTACGTGAGTTCTCTCCTCTCCTCTCCTCTTTCGCCTCTCTATACTCCCTCTGTTCTTATGTGTGTCTGTGTTAGTCAGAGCCAGACATTGCTCTCAACATTGCAAAAGCAAAGCAAATTGTAGCAAACAAAAGTGAAGCACAAGAAAAAAATGAATTGAAAAATGACTGTGCTTTCCTTCAGAATTCAATTCAATTTTATTTTCATGCAGCCTTTTGCAACAGGTCACCACAAAGTGCTTTGCATGCTGATGATGCTCAGATTTACTCTCCTTCCCCAACTCTACTCCACCATCCCTCTGATCTCTAAAATGTCTGTCAGTATCTCTAAGCTGTACTCTGCATCAAATCCTGGATCAACATCTCTAAAAATGAAATAAATGTTAACATCCCTCTAAATCTGGAGATCTGCTATCTTGATCCTCTGCCAATCTATAGTCTCTCTCTATCTAGTAAGAACTCTGTCACCCTGGACCTCTCTCTCTTTCTCCTAAGCACATCTCCACTCTGTCACGCATTGCCGATTGCTCCTAGTAACATACCATCTACCAATCCGAGAATTCACCAACTATGCCAAAACCCTGTCCAATAATAATAAAAAAATCTATAGTACTTTTATGCAAGGACATCCTGTAAATAGGCAAATCCTCACGTAACTTTCAAGCAGCTCATCCAGACAGGTGCTGCTCGCCTGGTTTCTCTGAGCTCAGTAATCCACGCAAGCTCCACTACTCCGCTCACTTGTGGCTCCCGATCACCACTGCATCCAGTTCAGACTCTTGTACTGCCACTGATGCTTGACCAGACTGCACCCAGCTACCTCCAGACCCTTTATCTCTCCCTGACACCCCTACTGACCTCTCTGGCCCATCCTGACACCTGAGACTGACTCTCTCTGATCCCCTGCCTGCAGACCAGAAACCCTTCTCCACCCCGCCCCAGTGGTGGAATGACCTTCCTACAGATGTCAGGACCCCAGTGAATGACCAGGACTTCTCTGGCCCTGCCCCCTGACACTCCTCTTCAGACAGCACCCGAGAAACCCTTAGATACCCTCTGGACCCTCTGGAGTCACTCTTCCTTAAATGCGCTTTACTTGCTGACCCTGCCCCTATGGGACTCCAGACCCTGTGCATCCTGTAGCTGA